>JAAAKE020099655.1:0-18716 GCA_010014785.2 Anisolabis maritima
CAAATTTATAAATTACATAATACAAAACAACAAACAATTAACAAAACAAATACAAAAAATACAAAAAAAAGAAAAAAGAAATGCTCATTAACAAATAACATGTTCATATATTTCCATCGAAAGAAAAAGATAAAAACATGATGAAACATTGCGCATAATAACACATGACCAGAAGTACACTACGTATTAGCCAATTACTACAATTTAATAGATTTTTTTATAAGCAAAATAAGTAGTGTCGGATCCTGGGTGATTGCAAAACCTTTTTGGATGATTCTTCTTTTTTTTTTTGTTGTTGTTGTTTTTACTCTGTTTTTATCATCAATTTTCTTGATTAAATAGAGTCCAAAGGGGGGAGATTTGGTGGGACCGGAGAGGGGGGGGGGAGTTACTCTTCTCAGAAATTAAAAGTTGGTCAATTTTGTCCATTGTAATCACATAATATTTTTTAATACTTTGCTATTTATTTAAAGATTTATCTCTAAAGATGTCTTAGCAACGCCTTTGCTGATGCTTTTTAAAATACAATATATATAATTCCTTTAAGAAAAAATAGATGATTTTTTCATTATTGCAGTACTTTATAAAAAAATTTTTATTGGTTTTAGTAAAAAAAATTGAAAATAGGTCGGTTATTGCTACTTGTAATCTTTTCTTTAACTTAATTTAATCATTTAGAAAAAAAGAAACTAGTATATATTTAATTTATATTTAGGATAAATGAACATTTCCTTTGCGTGTTATTGTGAATCGTAAATCCATCCGATTAGCACCGAAATATTTACAATAATAGAATCATTGGCAAATTTTTCATTTGGCTGCAGCTCTTCTTTCTCTTCTTACGGCCATAATTATACAGCTAAAATATAATTAAATCAAAAAAAGTAAATTGACTTCTTATTTGTTGAATTTAATTTAAAAATATATATATATAATTTTAAGTTAATTGGGCCAATAGAATTTGAGATCTTGTTCTCATTCATGTCGGCACACACATACGCTATAGGCCTATACAACCAAACGCCAACGTACAAATATTCTGTGATGGGAAGAGCACAATTAGTGCCCATCCATCAACATCTCCAAATGCCAAATTTGGTATGATTTTACAATACCTTATGAGTCGGAAGGTAATAAATTAATTTCCCAATCAAAACTCACTGAATACCTAAAAAGCCTCTCATTGATTTTCAATTAAAAGTTTCAAGTTTGACTATTGACTGAAAATTATTTCAATTATTCACTATAATTGTCTATTTTTGAGGCAATATCCTATTACATTCATAAATCAGGTACTTTCATTGAATAAAAGAGAACAGGACATTACGATAAAAACTAAAATATAAATATAGTTTTAGCTAATTGGGAAAAAAAATTTCATGGAACTCTTTTCCTAATTCCTTCTAACTATGAAGCCGCAATACAATATTATGAAGCTCCTCTCCCTCCCTGAACTTGTCAAGTGTTCATCACGAAAAATTAAGACCCTTGAAAGATATTTTTGGATACGTGTTTTAAGTATATTATAATGAGATGTAAAAATGTGATGCATTCCAAGTTTATTCTTAATATTTTTATATGCGTATATAGGCATGGTGAATTAGTAGTACTATTCATTGAATTATTAAAAAAAATCTTTTTTCGGCATCTGAGGCCATTTAGACACCTTATTTATATTAATTGGTAGCCAATATAATATAAATTTTTATTGCTCAGGACGGAAACCTTACTACTCATCTTTGGTACCTGAAGCGAGGCCTCTACACCAATGGCTATTCATTGATTAATTTGTAATTTTTGTTCGAATCTTGATTTTTGTTCTTAGAATAGTTTTTATTGATTTATTTACACTAATGTACCCAATTGGTGTAAATAAATTTTATTCGGACTGCCTGGGACCCGAACCCTCGCCTCTTGACTTTTAAGGTTATCAATAATGACACTGTCGATATGTTTAACCTCTCGGCCACGGGGGAGGGTGGGTAATTAAGACTTTAAAAATGTGTATAAATATTAATAATAATAATCAAAGAAAATCGACGGTTCAGGCGGACGTTCGCCGCTTTTGTTCCTTGGAGCCACCCATCCAAGGTTGGCCTTGCTTGTAAATAAAGATCTCGATGGGTATTCCTTTTTTCCTTGGCAGGGCCTCCGGCATATACCCCTCTCCCTTGTCGAGAGATAAAAGATATTGACATTGTCAGTATTGATTACCTTAAAAGCCAAGGGGCGTGGGTTCGGATCCCAGGCAGTCTGATGAAAAGTTATTTAAAACAATTGGATACCAATTGATGTATTATAAATAAATATATCTGGATTATTTGTATCGTTAATAAATATATTGTGTATCATTTAAAAGTCCATATGGCATCAGATGCCGAAAAGACCAAAAAAAACCTCCAGCATGTGATAGCCTATTAAAAATAAAAAAAATTTTATCCTACTTATAACTTATCATCACCATCTCTTTTTATTAAAAACAAAAAGCTTATTTTTCTGAACATATTTCACAATTCTTTGGAAAGATAATCTCTAAGCAGGGGCACTTCTAGGAAGAAAAAACATCATGTTGGAAACAAAAAATATGAATTTTTAATACAAAACTAGTCGACGGCCCTGGCCTAGGCGAAGAGGAGCAGCCAACAAAAAAAAATGCAAAACTATTCCTTCAGAATGGTTCCCAAAGCAGTTAACGGAAGTAGGACTAAAATTAGATGGCATTTAGTTTGTTTATTCAACTTAATAAATAATTCACTACCAAATTTGGATAATTTTTCGGTTTATATAATAACCAAACCTATGTTCACTTCATATATAATTGTTATAAGAAAGAAAAGAGGTGTTCAACTCACCCAAACTTTCTTTATTTTATTTTTCATTTTATATTTTGAACTATTTTTGAAATCACAATGTTCAAATGGCCGTGTTTTTTGCTCTGATGAATAATAACGATTTATCCAATACATTACTGTCGACAAAAAGTAATTTTTATTTGTTGGGCTGACTTTTCTAATGTCCCATTTCATTCTCTCTCTCTCTCATTAGAATTAAAAGTTTTTCTGTATAAAATATTTCCACCAATTATGGTTATTTGGCGTTTTATTTAGGTCACATGAATTAAAAAAAAAAAAAAAAATATGCACACATTTTTTGTCAATTTTTAGTTTTTACCATTTATTAATATTAAATTACGTTTTATAATTTTATATTACTTTGAAAACTCGATTTTTTCCCATTCATAATCCAATATTCTAATTATAATTTATATTACATTTCATTTAATTTGATTTATATAAAAAATGAAAGAAATTAAAAAAATATTGTTTTAGGCTTATAAAGGGCTGAAGAGATTTCTTTTTTTTTAGTGCTCTTTAGAGAGGGGGTGTGGCCGAGTGTCCATCCATAACCGAACACTAGCCCTTCTAACAAATGACTTAGTTAATTGAAAACTTATTTATTATTTCGTTTAAATCTTCTGACATTTCTAATTCCAAAAAATGGGCAAAAAATAATTTTCAAAATAAATTTGAATCAAATATTGATCTAAAAGATTTCATCTCCTTTTAAATTTTCCTTGGACGTTTTTTTTCTGTAAAGTGGATTTAACCCATTTTCAAAAAGAGAAATTAATTTTTTTAGTCTTTTCGGCATCTGAGGTCTTTTCTACTATTATTAAAAGAGCAAATCTTCAGGAGTATCTATGTTTGTAAATTTTTTCTCAAAAACGGCTCTAACGGTTTTGATAAAATTTAGTATAATTTGAGAGGGATCGATTGGGTTAAACCTCATTTTTAAGAAAATTTTTTTAGGATGTCTCTGTTTTTTGGAATCTATTTAGAAATGATCCAATCTCTACTTTTGAAAGGCTAATAATAGTGGCTAATAATAGGCTCTAATAGTGGGACTAATTAAAAAAAAACCCGCTCGGCTCCAGACTCAAAACGAAATATATTATTCAGAATATTGAGATTCTATTTTACAATTAGAATCTATTAATTTGACTGAAATTTCATCCATCTGTTTAGGATCAGAACACTCATCCCTTGGCAATGTCAATACCTCTAACCTTTCGACCAGCGATTTATTTAAAGTTTTGTAAAATAATTTTATTTAAAATAAAAAACAGAAAATTAATTTACATTTTTTCTTCTTTAATTGCATTTACTTATACTATACGCCATATACATTTGCTCTCTAGCTAGACACTTCGTGGCAGCCTGATTCTACTTTTTGTTTGCGTACCTGTCTTCACTCTTTCTACCTCGTCTCGTCTTCTCGGAATTGAGAAACATCTACTTGTATGGTTTCAAAAGACCATATATCAAAGACCACACTCTAGTATAACAGCATTTCCCAACAAAGGTTTCATCGCCTGCCTTTCTTATTTTGATCAAGTTAAAAACTGCTTAAAAATTATAAATTTATAAGAAATATATCTATAAAAAATATTTTTATTATCCAAAATAAAAACTACTTAACAAGTTGCCAGAGTGACTAGAAATTTCAATTTCAATTTTGGTCCGTTCCCATTATGTTCTTTTAAGAAAATTGAATCGAGTCTTTTTTTTTTTAAATTTCAATGATGCCATTTTAAGAGCAATTACTCCAAGAACAAAATAATGATGCCCCCAATTGGCTCTTTTTTACATCGATCATCAAAGAGATGATGTCCTCGATGTCTTCTACATTTACCCCTGATCTAATGACGAGAATTTGCACGTGTGCTGTCTGTCTGTCTAGCTGTTGTTCAGCAAATTAAAATTAACAAGATTTCGTTAAAAATCCATCAATCATTATTGAAAAAACTAAAAAAAAAAGAGAATAGAGAAATGAAATCTCTTAACTGTTTTTTTTATTTAATACGAATAAATCAGTTAATAGAAATTAATCCAATTTTTTTTTGTTACGTCACTCTAAAAAACAATAAGTGTCAATCTATTAAACCAAATATATATATTTTTTCTATTCCTAGAGTATTGTTAATATTGCAAAAGATTCGCATTTTGAAATACCGTATATGCTAGCGTAATTTGCGCCCCCAAGTATTTTACGCACTCCAATTTTTAAAGAATGATTTTGAAATTTATTTTTAATTTTGCATATTTCACGCAAAAATTTTTCAGATGGTATGAGTTTGTTTTCCTGGACTATCGAGTTTTCTTCCTGTATAAAAAAGGGACAACTTATTTTATATCTTATAAACAAACATCCAGATAGTTGATCGGAATGACGTGATTTTTTTCAAAAAATCCGCATATTTTACGCATCCGGATTTTTTTAGAGATTAAACATTACGCAAATTACTCTAGCAAATACTGTATTTGATTTTTGACTTGCATGCATATAAGACTTTCACAAATTTGCCCGATTGCCTATATTGTATTTATTACCGCTATGTCTTTTATTTGTTATCTCAATCTTGATAAGAATCTTCCAACTATAGAATTATTTACTAAGTAATCAAAAGAAAAACAAAAATTCTGATTTTTTTAGATTTTAGCTACTTTTAAAACTTAAAATTATCATTATAATAATAATAATGCAGGCCCCCCCCCCGCCCTTCCGGGGCAAATAATTTTTTTCGACCACAAGTTTCTCTTCTCTCTCCTTTTTTATTTTATTGGACCAGCGGTTGCCAACCGTTTCCTCAAGAACCAGGATTTGAAATACCGAGGACCACAAATATGAATTTTTTTAGAAAGATAAATACAATTATATTGAACTTGCATATTTATATAATCATAACAAAATCTTTAAGGTTGTTTAATTATTACAAAATAATTGTAGCTTATTTAGGTATTACTCGTTATTATTAGTTGCGATATTTGTTTCTGCTTGTTTGAAAGAAGTTTATCGATTTTTGACTCCAATGTCGTCGTTACTGGAAGACGAAGAGTGTATTTATTTCAAGCCGAATTTTAATTCTGGCGCATCTCGGTTGTTTCTTGTTAAAAATATTTTTTTAACACGATTACAACTTTGTAATTTTCAAATGAAAAGGTATTAAAAACTTATAAAAATTGTCATTCAGAATATAAAAATTTCTTAGAATATTATTTTTATTTAAAACATAAAATGCAAATAATGTTCAGATTTTTCTCTCGGTCCACCGATTGGCGACTGAGTGTCAAATTAAAAAAAATTGGAAAAAACTAGGAAAGTTAAAAAAAATGGTACAACTTTATGAACATATATATATAATAAAATAAACAATAATTTTTGAAACAATTCTCAAAACTTTTTATATTTGAACTTTCCATATTTGAAAAAATTGGTATTTTCCTTTTGATATTCTTATTTTTTCCTTGCATACGGATAATTGGGGATTCAGAAAATCGACTTTCTAGTAAGAAAAAGTTCATTTTCACCCTCACCCCCTTGACAACGCTCTAGTTTAATGTCAATTACCATGCGTTCCACTCTGCAATGCAATGGACTGAGTGGCTAGACTTAATTTTATTATTTATTTATTTATATTATTACTCCCAAAAGAACCAGCGAAGGCCAATGGGAGTGATAATGAAAGAAAGAGAGAGAGAAAGAGAGAAATTTAAGTGGATTCTTTGTGTATTGATCTCTCTAGAGTAGTGGCATAGCAGCAAGCAGAAGACAACCTGCTCAGACAGACAAGTGGTTGTCTAAGCTGGAGCAACAGGCTCCTCCACTCACTCATTTTGCCTTAACAGGCAACCGACCAGACAACCAGAGGCTGTTGCTTTAGAAAACAACTCATAGAGATTGTCATATACAGGGTGACCCTAAACATTCACAAATCAATATTTAATATTTCATGCTTTAATTTTAAACTTTCAATGTTGATATTGATTTCGCTATTAATATAAATAGTTATATTATTATCTCAAGATTTTTAGTGAGGTAGAGTTAAGAAAATGTAGATACTACAATTTTGTCTAATGCGCGGCCCAATGTAAATGTAATAATAAAAAATAAATAAATTTTATTTTATTTTTATACTAAAAGTATTAAAAGAATAATGATAAATGCATAAGAAGAGTGTTTGCAGCAAATTTAGAAGCCATAAGTCGAAAGAAGTCGTTTCTGAGTAAATTTATTCATCCATCTTCAGTCACTTTTTGGCTTCTTGTGTCATGATGTAACAATGTATGTATTATATAATATATTTTATTTCTTTTATAGTGTGGTAACATGTGATATATCATAATAATTCTTATTCCTTTATCAACCTTCAACAGCAACTGACTGTCGGTTAACAAAATAAATAAGTTAATGAAGAAATTATTATTTAAATAAAAAAATACCTGACTACATTTTCTAAAATATCAAAGGATTGGGAAAGAAAACCAGCATTTTGTCCTCCCATCTTATGTCCTTTATTACCCAAAAAAAATGATGACGTATATCATTATCAGTACGGATTAGGATGACGCAGGTGGGTTTTGTTTTAAGTTAAAAATATGTAGCTATCCGAAATTGGATATGCCGTATCTGTCTGCTTTGGAGTTTTTGTCGAAGTACATGTGATGTTTTTTTTTTATTATTCTTTAACCATATAGGCTTTAAAAAATATATAATATATCAATTGGTATCCACTTGATTTAAATAAATTTTCATCGGACTACCTGGAATCCGAACCCCATCCTTTGGCTTAAAAGTTATCTATTAATATATTGACAATGTCAATACCTTTAACCCTCGGCCCTGAGGGGGGGGGGGAAGTACACGTGATGTGAATATTTGCGAAATAAAGGACGGAAAGTGAACAAATTAACTGTTGATTTTCGTTCTTCCTTTGAAATTGATCGCAACCCGGCTCCTTCCTGTTAAGTTTTCTTAATTCAGAATTTAAAACTTTATTTTAAAAAATTCTGAGCATAAAAAAATATTATTACGAGATTAATATTATTGCAGTCCCTTAAAATTTTGGGATCTAAAGTTACAAACAGGTTTTAACGATAAAATTTTATAGATGGGGATTTTTCTCTAAAGGAATGAGAAATTTGGTCTGTAGTATTGAACTCTCTGATATTTCCCCATCAAAAAGAGGATGACTGGAGCCCGCATCTTTGCTTTCTCTTACTGCTATTTTTCTAATCAAACAGATAATTTACTGATAGTTGATATTTATTATTAATATAATAAAAATAAAATAATTTTATTGACCACACACTTCTATGAAAATTTTAATTTAAAAGGGTTGTTGAATTTTCATTAACTTCACTCATTTTCCTGCCTTTTTTTATCAGTAAAATTCCAGCTAGAAAAGATGGAATCTATACTATGCTGCTAAGGGCTTCCCAAACACTAAATAACCATTTTGAGACTAATGGTATTAAAAAGAAACATCCAAAAATAATACCTTTTAATAAAGTGGGCAAGTAACTTTAATTTTCATTAAAATTTTGAGAATTTTACTAGTCTGTTCTGATGTTAGTATAGTAAATAATCGATTTTGTTTTCTATTTTTATTAATCATTGTAACAATAATAAAATAGGAAACAACAGGAGAGAGAAGTAAGCTTTTAATCAAAATTTTAATTCCATCTCCGTTTTTCGGAATTGATGGATCAAGACAGGCAAGGAAAGATCCATAACCTTAACCCATTGTTTCTCAACCTATTGGGTCGCGAAATGATAGCTGCAGCCTTGTGTCAAAGCGAGAAAATTGTGAAGTTGTGTCACAAGGCAAAATGGTTGAGAAACGCTGTTTTAACCCTCTTTTAGAAATCAAGAGGCGGAGAAACTGACGAAGGGATCTTGTGATTGGATTGAGTCTTGTTAGGTCGTGTTTTGTTCCCGATAATTGTTGGTGGTAGTCGAGCGGTATAGGACTTATACCAGAGGAGTATTAAAATGAAATGATTATTTATTTAAAGGGAACGAAAGAATACATTCGGTTTACAATCGGCTAGAGTGACGGGAACTTGCTGATCTTCCGATTTCGCGATTTAGCGTAGTTCAATTTTATACGCCAGAATTTAGTCAATATACGCAACTCTGCAAAATCAGTTCTTTCTTTTATTTCTCAAAACAAAGGGCTGTCATTTAAATATTTCATCAGATTTTTTCATATTATTGAAAAATTTAGAGCATAAGACTCCATAATAATCTGCTAGCGTATCTTAGCAGCCTTAGCAGTTTTAGAGTGGGGATGAAAATTATTTGATTGAAGCAACAAAAATTAAATTGTAAAAACAAAAATGAAATTTTGCCTTATTTGACAGATGTAGGCTATAATCTGCACATTCTCGCCCATTTATATTTTGTTGCTTTTTTTTTTTTATTTCATTTGTTCTTGCTAGCTTTGATTTAATGTGCCGGATGTAGAGGCTCAACCTCCCCTGGGACTCGTCCCTGATCCTGGCTGGCTGGCCAGGATCTCACACTGATTGGGCTATATTTCTTCTAAATCTTCCTCTTGGATATTTATATTCTCTTCTTGTCCTTTGTTTATAAATATATATGTACATTATTATATAGGGCATTTCTATCATGTTTTCTCTAATTCTTCATGTTTTTTATTTTTTCCAATCTGTTGAATAATTAAAATAGTGCTGAATTGAGTTTTGTTTAAAAGCATTTTTTTATAAAAATTTTTTTATGGTAAATAGACAAAAGATACTGGAACAAAAGTGCAATTTAAAAGAGAGTTTTCAAAATGCTTTTTTTTGTGTTTTCAACATTTGAGGCCTAGACTTTTAAACAATCACAAGTATATATTATTTACGATAGGCATATTTATTTAAAACAATTGGTATCCAATTTGATTTAAATAAATTTTCATTGGCCTGCCTGGGATCCGAATCCACACCCCTTGACTTCTAAGGTTAACCCCCCTCTCGGCCACGGGGGTGGGTGGTGGTGGGGGGAAATGCTTTTTATTTTCTTATTATTTAACAATCGACTTTTTTTTTTAAGTTTCTTCGACATCTGAGACCAAATAGATATTAGACAATTAGAAATATATTTTAATAACGAAACGTACACATCTTCGGATAACAATCACCTCTCCAAAAATTTTACTGCCATGACAATTTGTTAACGAACGATACGGGAAGCGAATAGATTATGTACGTTAACCGAACATTCATTATATCTGTATATGTGTATATATATATGCGCGTTCCTTTTATAAGAAACCAGCCCATCTTCGGCAGTACACGAAACTAACCAAGAGACTACTCCTCCTAAACCCCATTATATAAAACGGCTCTTTTGCGAATAATCGACCTCCTTCCTTTCCCTGGCAAACAGATACCCACGTTTTTACATATTTTTTCTTTAGGGCTTCCCTCCTTTTTATCATTTCTATTATAAAATTTTTTTTAGATGAGATAGATAGATAGATGAAGATTTATATGTAGTAATGGTAAAGAAAGAGCGATGCAGCAAGTATAATTTCTTTATTTAAAAAGCCCAGAGCGACGTTTCGGTCAATCAAGAAGGCCAGTTTGAACATGGTCGCATAACTGACCGAAACCTCGCTCTGGGCTTTTTAAATAAAGAAATTATACTAGCTGCATCGCTCTTTACCCTTACTATTTTATCTATTTGTATAATTTGTTTTTTCAATATTTATAAAATAATATTAATATTTATTAAGGAAGGTAGGCCCTCTCGCTTGAGAGTCCGGTAGAGTCGGTCGAAAGGTTGACAATTTTATCTATTAAAACCAATCTTAAAAAAAAAAAACTTGGCGGCTTTCCACCGAACTTCATATAAGATATTTAGCCACCATCTTCTACTTTCTACATTAATAATTTAAGTTTTTGCTTATGAGATTTAGTTGCCTGCGGTTTATATAGATTTTTTTCTATCCATTTATCAACTCAGGTTTTTATTTTGGCATGCTTTGAATCATCCTTTTATTTTTTTTTCAATGTCTTTTTCCTTTTCTCGATTTTGCACAGTTAAACGTCGATTCGCTGTATTTTGTTTTCACTAATATCTTGATTAGAAAAAATAAACTAGCTTTCTTTTTTACCCTCTCTTTTTTATTGATCCTTTTTTTTTTATTAAAATAATTTAATTAATAATTTAAATTATAACGTTATTTCTTTCCAAACGTTGGATTTGATACATGACTAGCCTAACAAGTTAACATGTTTCGTAATTTTTTGACTCATCAAATCCAGTTAATTTTTTGTAAGGCTAGATTTCTTGCTAGATCATACCTAATGAATAAACAGATACACTAAATTCTTGATTTAGAAGTATATATCGTATTCTTGATAAGAAGAGGAGGAGGAAATTCCTATAGAGCACCTAGAATATTTTAATATTTCGAGAGCTTAATTAGAAGGGGAGAGAATTCTACAAAAAAAGATACTTTTTTTTCATGAGCTTAATAATAAAAGAGTAAATCCAATTACCGACCACCTTTTTAAGAAGGAAAGTATTATGATCATCAAGACCCTCTATCTATTACAAAAATTAACCTTTTTTAACAAGATGCTAAGTGCTTATAGTCGAGTAGAGTATATTTTCTCGAATTGGCGTAAATACTTCAATTTAATCAAATTGCTACAATTTGTTATAATTTTATTGAGAATGGTAATATTTTTCTTATATCCGTTCCGTCCTTTTTTCCATTTCATAAAATTGTACCACTTGAAAATATATGTATCAAGTAGGTTTTGTGCGTAAAATCTTTAATTTCATTTTTATTTATATATAATATAATGTTAGATAAAAAATATTCACTATTAAAAAAAAGAGGTTGCGGACGTATGCGCTATTTCAGAGGTTCTCAACCTGTAGTACGCGTACCGATACCGGGATTCAAACGACCAGCTACAGCTACGCTATAAATGAATAAAATAATAATAAAACATATCCTGAATAAAATATCATCCTTTTTTTTTTTTTGATAAATTTTTAAGCTACCCGTACGCAATCCTCTTGTTTAAAATTTACGGGTATTTAAAGCTGGACTGCTTGGGAATCGCTGCTTTATATGATTAATTTGGATGGATGGCAGCCAGGTTGGAATAAAAATGAAAAAAAAAGGAAAAAAAAATCAACTTTTTTCCCAACCAGCCTTTATTATCAACACGTGTCGGTTGAACACTAACACATGTTTCGGTCGAGTCTTTCGACCTTCATGGATAAATGGAAGAGATTCTTATCGCTTCTTCATCTTCTTGTGGATATAAAGGATCGGTGGGAGAAAAGTTGATTTTTTCTTTCATTTTTATTTCAACCTGGCTGCCATCCATCCAAAGCAATCATAATTATCATTAATTGTTCTTACAAACGGATGTCATAATAGGAATTGAAGAATTTTCAATACTCCTTAAAATAACATATAAATAAAATAATTATTAAGGGTAAATATGAATCAGTATTTTTGTACCCTTTATTGCAAGATTTGTTTATCTTCCGGCATAGCTTTTTACTTTCTCTTACCTATATTTATGTAACACTGTATATAGTGAGAAAGTATTGCAATTGCAACAAAAAAATCATTGTCGAGATTTCAGAGGAAATTCACGTTTTGAGTATAAAAAAATGGGTCTTGCAAAATCGGCCAAAGAGTACTAGTACTTTTCTGATATAATTTTTTTAGTTTTTTTCAATTTTCAAAAAATTTTGATTAAAAATTCATAAAACAATTTTATATTAGATAATATATGAAATGCACAAATGAAACAAACTAAAAGTCAATATAAAACTGTCACCCCGCTCTCTAGGACGTCCAAATAAAAAAGTCTGGTGTGACAGTACGTCACACAAATTTCCTTCCCTTAGATAAGAGAAAGTGGTGGAGACTTCAATATCTTTATTATCCATTCTCTAAAAATTTTATATTCCATTAAATGTTGAAAACATTTTAATATTTTATTTAAAACAATTTCCCCTAAAAGAGGGATTCCCAAGCAGGAGTGCGAAAAAACATTCATGGGAATGAGAGAAAATGAAGCAATTAATAAGGATGAAAATAAATTCTAGAATAATTAGGATTTTACCATAAAATTAAAAAAAAAATTATTAAAATTATATATTTTCATGAGGTGCGCAATGCAAAAATTTTGGGAAACCTTGCCCTATAATCTACTATTATAGTACTCTTCTCTTTAAAAAAACGTAAATATTAAAAAACAACGATTAAGAATTTATTTAATTGCATTTTTCATAATTAAGAACGAACTAAGGTGGAATGTCAAAAGCGAGAAAAATTAAAATATTAAATATGAAGAGAATGTTAGGCCTTGTTTGTTGGTGTACGTTATGTGACCTGTTAAAGATAAATAAATAAATAATCAAAATGGCAAGCAAGCAAGCAGCCAAGTTGATGGCCGTGGGACAGGAGAGAGAGAGAGAGAGAGAGAGAGGTGCGCTCACTGACTGACTTTAAAGGAAAAATTTTATTTCTCGGTCATCAAACTCTATAACGCAAATGACCTACTACCTTCACTTAATAATTTATTGATTATATTTTTTGATTAATTTTTTCTTTATTTGTTCCTTTGTTTTTTACTTTTTCCTTTTTGTTTACAGTCCCTCGCTTTATTCTATGTTTAATCTTCGTATACGGATTTTATCCTATGAATTATATAATTATACGAAAATAAATGGATAATTTCGTAAATTTTTCATTAAAGAAAAGAAATGACAAAATTTTCTCTTTATTCGAGGAAAAGAGGATACTGAGAGCCAAGAGAGGAGATAAAACGCAAAAATAATTATAAAGAAAAGAAAACCTTTTACGCTAAAAAAATTTATGTTTTTGTTTTTGGTAACGCTTTGAAGATTAAATATTTTTTGTTTTGAGAATAAATCATGTAGAACCGCAACTTTCAGAAAAAACAATTTCGTAGTGAGAAAGAATTTGATTAAGAAAATATCCTAACTATATTCAATGGCTTACTGAGATGGGGACGAAAAGGAACGTTCACCAATAATCTTTTAATAAAGGATATAGTCTATGTATATAATTTCATATCAATAGAGCAAAAACAAACCTTATATTTTATTTATTATAATTTTTAATTTCTCTTACCTATATATGAAAAAAGTATTGAGATCTCAAAAAAGAAATTTTCGATTTCGAGATTTTAACGGATATACACGTTTTGATGTCCCCCCTGATTCTAAAAAATAAATCTCACAAAATGATCTGTGCCTGTGTGTGAACAAGATTTCACAAAAACGAAAAAACGTACTAGGCTCAAATTTTATATTTAAGTTAGGTACCCTCCTGGCTTGCACCACCAAGCTTTTCTATAAAATCGGTCAAAGAGTACTAGTACTTTACTGTTGTACTTTTTTTTCGATTTTCTCAAAATTCACTTTAACGATTTTGATTAAAATTCATATTACAATTATTTATTAGATGCTCTTTGAAATGTATTAACCTTTATTCCCCCCAAAACTGTCTGGGGCCCACTTTACTTTTGCCTTAGTTCGGGAGTAGCGTCTCTGTTTCTCTAATTACTCTAACCAAATCGATTAAATTGACATTAAACGGCTATGTAGAGGACCCGACGCAAAAAATCTAGAGTAACATCAAATCACTCAGCTTTCCATATCTTGAGAAAAAGTTGTGAGATGTGCGTTTATCACACCAAATTTTTCATATTAATATAGCCCATTCCTTATATGCTTAAATTTATCTCTTATTTATACTTATCTTTTGAAGTTTTTTTTGTTAAAAAAACAAGAAGGATAATCCTCTTTTAATTATTTAAACATATATTATTTTAAAAATTTCATCTTTATTTTTATATGTGGAAAATAATAGAAAAAAAAAAAAAAAACAAACAAAAAACGCAAGTAATTTTATTTTTCATTTATTTAATTAAAATTAAGGATGCCTGGGTTGAGATACAAAAAAAGAAAATTAAAGGATAACTTCACTCAAGTGGAATGCCAGATGCCGTAGGGATTATCGTCCATGTATAAAATTAAAGTGTTCAATAAATTTAAACTGGAAACATTTTCTTCTTTAAATGAAAGAAAAAAAAAAAAAAAAAAAAATAGGTGACAAGAATATCTCTAGTCTTGCTTCAACCCCGATGCGAAACGGTAACGTTACAAATTTCTTGAAATCGTTATTCCAGTGGCGTAGCCAAGGCTCTCAAGCCGTCCCCAATAAAATCACAATCCAATTCAAAAAATAAGGTCTTTTTCTTCTCTCTAAAAAAAAAAAAAAAAAAAAAAGGTATAACGATATAAAAATTCGGAAAAAAAGGAAAAATTTTAAGGGTATTTTGACTTTCTTTTCCTCTCTCCCCTCACTCAAAAAATATTTTAGCAACGCATTTGTCCTAATGTGATGTTTAACATAGACACAAAAGTGACACAAATCTGTTTGGAACGGAATAATTTGTAAAGGAAAAAGCAAAAAATGTTTTTTTTAAATTTGTACTGTAAAAACGTAGTTTGGACTTCTCTTCTTACATCTCTTGACAAATATAGTTCCAGCACTAGAATATTATCTCCTCTCTTTATCCAGGTTCGGTTTTAAGCCAAACATATTGAAATTTAATTCCATACCTATGCTCGATTTGTTTTGTCTAGATGTAATCCATGCAGAAGAAGAAATAGTTTTCTCGTACTATACTTATAAATAAGTAATAAATAATAAAATGGAAACCGTATAACTTTTCGAAAATGATCATAAAAGAGATAAAGAAATCACTGATTTAATTCAACCTTTTTTTTTTTAAATTATTCAGCTCATTCAAATAAAAATATTTCGATCAAAATAAATAAAAATAAAATATGAATGAGCCAGCGTAGTTGCTGAACATTTTACTAGATAGCAGCGAAAAGAAACATATCCAATCGGGAGTAATATATCAAATCTAAATTGGGCGATTAATTTTCAATTAATTGAAGTGAATTTTGGTGTAAAAAGAGCTCGCCTTGATCAGGGAAACAAGAGAACTCAGGTTCAGGTCAAGTCCACCCCTTCCAATAAAAAAAAAAAAAAAAACAGATTGAATTAAATTTTATCTTTATCTTCAACTCTTTTATTATTTTTCACAACTAAATTGTTCTTATTTTATTCAAAACTTATTATTTATTTTTGCCAGCCCAACAGATAGCAATTTTAATTTTCTTAATAATTTTTCCTCTTCTCTCTTGAATTCGCATCATTATATCTTTTTGTCCCATTTTAAAGCTTTTAATTCTCAGATTAAAAAAAATACTCGAGATTAAAATCTTCAGAATATTTTCTTCTCATTCTCTTCTAAAGATATTTATCTTTATTTACAAAACAAACATACTGATCTCTGACCTTCCTGAATGAATGAAATGAGATGAGATGATGATCTCTGGCCAAGGTAAATAAATTCTTTCGACATTGCCATTGTTTTTTGGCCTTTCTCAGTATTTATTTCAAATCCTCTCTTTGTGCTTTTTTTCTGACGATGTCATCTCGATCCAATAATTGGAGTTTGTTGAAAAGACATCAATTCAAAACTAAATCATCCCAATTAACTTCATTCAATGAAAATTGAGGAACAACAAAAAATATCGACTTGTTTCAAGTCTTTTTGAAATTGAAGTATCATCTTTGAGAATAATTGAAGATGTGATGTCTTAACTTTGATGTCCTGTAGGTGTCCATATCCATTTATAGGTTATTTAACAATAAATTAAAACATTCAGTGGCATGTTAATGAATTTTAAAAAAATTTACCTTTCTAATGACGTTTTTAAAAACATAAAATTATCTTTCCTGAAAAAATGAAACCGACCGAAATTTATATATATTTTTTTTAACATTTCCAAAAATTTTCTTAAAACTTTGAAACACATTAAAAAATTCTAAAATTCCAGGACATTCCATGAAACTCACCCTAAAGGAAGAAAGAATATTCCTGGAGCAGTCACCCGGAAAAAATCTCTAAGAATGTTCTCTTAAAGTGTTGACGTTTCCCAATAGGTTGCCACTCATCCTCAGGACACATTCCTTCTTCAGCTTTTCACTCACTCACTCTCTCATATTGGTTTTGTTCCTCACTCAAATTTTGTTGTTTCAATTTCTAAAATAATTTTGTAGAAGGCCTTTTATCCTGATGATGAACACGCCCGAACATTAATACTATAAGAGTATTTGATTTTTTGCCTTGGCTGCTTAAGCAAACCTCTTTCTTCCAAACGACTTACACTCCCACCCTTGGTTAGAAAATCTTCCTGGAAAATTCTTAAATATTGATTTATGTTAAAATTCGACCAATTTAGGAGAAAAAAAGAGATAAGTTTACTGATACACCAAAATCATTTTTTTTAACTTAATCTGAGTATGTAAACGATGATTAAAATCTTTGGGTAGATTTTTTTTTGTCTTTTCAGTACCTAAAAACCCTAAAGACTCCTTCCATAATTATTTAATAATAAATAGTAGTCAATAAAGCGAAACTCTGACCATTATATCATGAATCAACAACTTTATCTGTGCTTTAAGTGACTAAATTTGAAAGTTATTTTTGATCCTTAGCTAGGACACAAGGAAGAATTTTAAATATGATATTATTCTCTGAAGAGATAAGAACTTAAAAAATTTCCCATCCAACATGTCCTCATTAGCACTATTAGCTAAACAAATGGCTAATAAACGTGTTTGAGAAAAAAAGATAAGTTTGTCTAAAGAGAATCTTTCTTGAACTCAAAACGCATGGAATCCAAATGAAATTAACATGTTCTTCAAGGAAGAAAAATTAAATAAATTAAGAGCGTTTATTCATTCATACATTCACAAACTCATGTTTCAATGCAAAAGAAGTCGATCGGATACGCCGACCATTCGCTCACAAATGATATTAATAGTATTGGAGAGATCCTTAATAAAGCCAAAATAGTTTTTTGTCGATTTTTTTTAAAGTCTTTTGCGGCACCTGAGGGCATTTATTTATTTATATTTGTAGCCAATATATTATAAATAAATTTTTGTCGTGAGGCGAGACCACTACTTCTACTCCAAGGCACAGGGATATTGATAATAATCAATTAATTAATTAATATATTTAAATCTCACATTCATTATTATTATTTTTTTTTGTCCTTTTCAACATCTAAGCCCATTTATATTTGTAGCCAATATAAATAAATTTTTGTCGCTCAGGACAGGAAGAGAATTTTACACGAGAAAGGGTCTAGTTTTAGAATATATTTTAAAGACTAAATGTTTACAAAGGAAAAATTTTGCATCGCCTAGGGCTTCCCCTAATGATCCGATGTTTACCAAACATCATTCAGTTATTAGCATTTTATATGTACAAAATTTCAACACAATAATATTTTACTTTTTTTGAGTTATCATCGTATGTATCATCGGTTGAAATTTGATTTTTTTTTTGCGATCACATTAACTTTACCTATCTAATCTTTGGTTGGTTTGCCAAGTTACAAATTCAAACCTTTCGCCAATATCAATAAAAAGAAGAATTCAATTAATTTTCATTGATGTGAGTAACCATGATATTATGATAAAAGTTCTAGATCGTTTATCTGTTCCTCATAGGAGCAAAAAAGTAGCCCTTAATGAATTGCGGCCCATTTACAGTTGTGTTGGCTTATAAGCGATCCGGAAATTCGCGTTTCTGTTTCGTATTCCGTTTTTTCTGGGTGGTGGGCCTCTCTCTCTTTCTGCCATCGTTTGTTCCCACCAGGCCTTTTCTCATTTCCTTTTAACATATTTTCCATCTTAGTTCTAATATCTTTTTTATAGCCTAGCTTAAATTCTTTATTATTACGATAACTAGGATATTTTTTAGAAACAAATT
>JAAAKE020099666.1:0-18715 GCA_010014785.2 Anisolabis maritima
AGGAGGGTGGGGGCACAAAGTTGAAAAAAATTTTAATTAAAAAAATAATAATTTTATATCAATAAATATATCATAGCCCTACCTGTTTTCCCGGGTTGTACATGGAGGTATATATTTAATTTTGTGTTATAAATAATAATAAATAATAAAAAGGTTTTATTTTATTATCGTGAAAAAAATGTTCGTTTATCATAAAATTAAATTAAAAAATCAAAGACTTTTATAATGAAGGACAAGGAGGGTTCAAAAAATACATTGCGACGCCTCCCTCCCCCCACCCCCGAATGGATAAATCCGTCACTACCTATCAAACAAAAAGTATAATATACTTAAGTTATATATATATATATTTAGAAACGTTTGGTTCTATGGTGATTTCAACAATTTATTATGTTATAATAAAATTTAATAATGCATTAATCAAATTAATGATTGATGAGATTTTTTATACCTTTTTTCCGGAGCTATTTACAAATTTTTTGGGGAGAAGTAAGTTATCATCTAAATCCTCAAATGGGGCCCAAACATCTATACGCAAGATTTTTTATATAAAAGAGGAAAATTTTGGGGCTTTGGCGAGAGGAGGGGGGGAGGGGGAAGAGGCTTGAGATTAAGTGTTTATTTTATCTGAAACTATTCAATTAAAACCACATCCCCTGTTACTAACAAATTTAGAAAAGGTATTAAATTTCCTAGATTTGATCAAAGCTCTTAAGTAAATATAACAGTACCCAATATAAAGTTTTATAATTTAAAAAATATTAATTAATTTCTAAATTTTACTTAAATTAATTAAAAATAAATAATTGTATAGATGAAATGTTCTTTTTATTTATTTTCTCAAGTACTTGCAATTATTCCATCTCAAAAAAATGAAAATATAAGATGAAGTTTATGAATTTAAAAATTGCTTTAAAAATTAATTAAGAAAAGGATATGAAAAATAAAATCCAAAAATAATATAATTGTCTCTGATAATTATATTTAAGGCGGGAAATAAAATCTGAGGAAAAGTTAAAGAATCGCTATTAAAGAGAAAATATAGAGATAGAGAGAGTAATAAAAATTTTAAAATAATTAAATTATTAACTAATTAATTCTAGGTGTTATTTTAACTCCCTGTGAGGAATCAGTCAATATATCATATAAGATAACAATAAGTGCAAAATGATTGTGTTGATTGGGTTTAGGAATATTTAAAGAAACATTGCTAAAAATGAGCATACATGTTTTTTTTTTTTTTTAATAATAAGTAAAATCTACTCATTTAAATTAGATATTAGTATTCACTTATGCCTTGTATCGGACTTGACGTTGCTATGATTATATTTTAAAATATTTCGTGAGTATATTTTTATTGATGGAACAAGAGGCCTTATGGTCCCCGGGAGAAAACATGAAGTGATTTGAATTCCGATTCTGATTACATCTATCTAAAGTATTCTGATTGAAATAGTTTGAAAAATATTTAAATAGCGATCTAACTTATTGACGTTTGATTTTTCAAATATAATTATTTTAAATGAAATCTCGAAATAAAAAACGTTCTACTGCAGCCGTTTTTGGAATTCCCGAACTCTTACCCCCACTCTAAATAAGATGCTCCTTCAATAATCCCTGCGGTCAATTAATAAAAGACTTCCCTCCTTTTCAACAAGTGGCTTCTAAAAAAAAGGATTTTCTGGACTGAAGTTATTGAACAATGAAGTAATATCATAGCCGTGTCTACACATTATAGAGGGGGAGTATGACTCTTGGAAACCCCTAAAATATCGGGAGATGCCCTTTCTTCCTCTTCCATAACACAGAGAGAGAGACCCATTTTTTTTAGACCTCAAAACGTGTATTCTCGTTGAAATCTCGACATCGAATTTTTTGTGATCGTAAGACTCTCACTATACTACTATAATTATATATATATATATATATATATATATATATATATATATGTTCTGGAAGGATTTCGCGGTTGGTTGTATGTGGAATAATGTTTTCCCGGGTTGGCCCGCGTTGATTGTCGAGATTAACTCAACGTTTCGGTTCTCTTTTTGGAACCATTTTCAAGAATTTTGGGTTAAGAAGTGATGGTGGAGATGGTTTGTTTTTGTTTTCGGGGTCGCAATCTTGCTAGTCCCCAGGTTTGGTCGATGGATGTGGATGTGGATGTGGTTGTGGCGGTGGTTTGGATTTCACTCTAAGGTCAAGGGCGGGCTTGGTTGGGTGTTATTTTGTTAGTGTTTTGTTTGGGTTGACTTCGAGGCCTCAATCTGCCTATTCCTCGAGTCATTGTGTGTGTGGATGTTTCCGAGGCTTGTGTTGGTCTCTGTATTCTAGGTAGTGGTTATTTGGATTGTTTTTTAGGAAGTGTGTGGTGACGGTTGTCGCGTTGGTTGGTTCGGCTCGGATCCGGGGCCTCAATCTGCCTACTCCCCGGGTCGAGGTGTTGCTTGGTCGCTCTTACAAGCTCAATCAATGCGGGCCAACCCGGGAAAACATTATTCCATATATATATATAGCTAATAGAAAGTAAATATTTGTTAATCCGTTAAGGATAAATTTATAAATCGAATTATTGTTTCTTCTGCTCAATTACTTTATATGGAAGAAATTAAAAAACCTTTAAATAATTTTTCTTTATTAAGAACACTTATTAATAGATTTGCTATGTACCTACCGCAAGGATCAGTTTCGTTGACCTTGAACCAGACATAAATAGATCGTGTTTTTTCTTCTATTGCTTTAATGGTTTCCCTAAAAATATTATTAACAATTTTTGTGCTGAAATTCATCTGGAATTTGTCTTTTGCTATGATTTTCAAAAAATTGTTTAAAAAAGTTTTTTAATTTATTTAAAAGTATATTAGATCGTAAAGTTATAGGTGTTAGTTAGTGAAAAACCCTTCTATCTTTTTAAGAACTTGCAAACGAAACCTTCCTAATACAAAAGTCAGCAGACTGTTAAAATGACTTTAAACTAGTAAAGGTAAATGATAAAATTTCTCAATTTTCTTTGAGATTTACTCCCTTTGGGTTGGTTCGGACTACATCCTTATAGATCTTTTTATATAAATAAAATATATGAGTTAAAAAAAATTTAAGTTATAAATTTCTGATTACAAAATTTAAATTAATTAATTTTTCATTTTCTCATTAAGGTAATTATTAGCAGGTTTACAATAGAACACTTCAACATTATCAATTTAGGTGGCAATAAGGTTAAAAAGAGAGTTCAATTATAAAATATAGAGTAATTTAAATAATAATCGAATTTGTTTACTTCATAAAAAAATAAATTTTTATATCAGAAGAAAAAGAGAAAAAATTAATTATTTTATTTAAACAATTCACAATTCCAAGTGACATTTCGATTCTTGGACGGACCTATTCTTCGAGTTGAATTTTGACAAAAGGGATACTTGTAAAGGAAATCTTTCAAACTATATAAGTAGGATGACTACCAAAAGGGCCTTGAAATTAAAAATCAAAATTTTAAAGTTCTTAAATTTCTTTGAGATTTACTATACTTAGAGGTTTGTAGATGTAAATTCAATAAATATTATTTTATGAACTTGTAACCTGAATTTTTCTAACCAAAATGTCAAAAGTCAGAGGACAAAAAGGATTTAAAATTATAAAAGAAAATGTTAAAGTTGTCTGAATAAGAGCTAATCAAAGGACATTTCTACCTATGCTGTGATATAAGTGGGGCGCATGTTTTTAGAGGATATTTTTCTTATTATTATTGTCAAAATTAAATTCGAAGAGAATAGCACCGTCTAAGAACCAATGTCACTTGGAATTGTGGGTTGTTAATTAATTAATTTTTAATCTCTTTTTCTTCTAATATGAAAATTTATAGTCTTGCTTCCCAAAGGTCAGTGGTTCGCTCCTCCTCTTGAGCGACAAAAATTAATTTTAATTATATTGACTACTAATTTATTTAAATAAATAAGGACGGATTCTAAATGGTCTCAGATGCCCAAGACTGAAAAAAATTTATTTTTTTAAGAAGTAAATAAATTAGATTATTATTTAAAATATAGGAAAATTACTCTACAATTTATAATTGAACTCTCTTATTGATCTTATTGGCACCTAAATTGATAATTTAGTATTGTTCTATTGTAAACTGCTTATAATTACCTGTTAATGAAAAAATGAAGCATTAATTATATTAAATTTTCTAAACAGAAATTTATACTCTAAATTTTTTTTAACTCTCATATTATATAAAAAATGCGAAAAATATATATGTTATTATTTAACCAGTTTATTATAAGAATTCCTGGTATTTCGATATGAAATAGAAAATATTTTTTAATTAAAATTTTTTTAACAGTTGTTCATTATTTCACTCATTAAGACAATGCATATTTGAAAATCAAATTACAATATTAATATATATATATACTAGCTGTGACGCTCGATTTCGACGAAGTGCGCATCTAATAGAAGGGCTACGTCCCTTCGGAAGCCATTTTTATAATTAGTTTTCCCAAATAGAAACATCACATAAATATCTGGCTCTGGTCTTCCATTGGTAATCCCAGCGCCACCCCTTTTTTACGTGCCGCAACTTTCTCTTATCTCAATTAGGTTAAAATAAAAGTCATTTCACAGTCTAGTGCCCGCTCTTCTCCTTCTATTGGCAGATTTGATCATTTACAGTAAGAGTTATAGTTAGGGGCTTATTCTCAATATCATTTTTTTTTTTAAATTTTTTTCGGCATCTGAGGCCATTTAGACTCCGTCTAAATTAATCCGTCTTATATTAATTGGTAGCCAATATAATATAAATTTTTTTTGCTCAGGACGGGAAGCGAACCACTGACCTTTGTACATGAAGAGAGACCTCTACCTCTGCACCAAGGGACGGGTCATATTAAAAGTTATTCAAGCAAGATTTTTTTAGACGTCCAATTTGGTAATTTTAGATGTGATTACTAGAATAATTACGATCACCAAAGACTTATATGATATATGATAAAGCTAAGGCACGAATAAAGAATGGAAGTATGCTGTCGAATGAAAAATTTTTTATTTTTAGAAGTCGAATTTGGTCATTTAGAATTTAGAATAGTCTCCCATTTTATGATATTAATCAATTTTGATTAATATAAAGTGAAAAAAAAATTTCTTTGAAATGTCGAATTTGGTAATTTTTAATGAGAATACTTCCCGCCCCCCTCCCCCGTAACGATTTTCCAAAATTTATTTTATATGTTGTTAAGACGTTATTAAAATTCTTTTTGGAGTGGGCATAACTTGTTATGGCTTTATTGGGTCAAGATAACCTAAAAAGTTTGACAACCACCGCTGAAATCTCTTTTGAAATTAAAACTTTTGTCATTTCTCGTTTCTTCTATTTATAATTATGAGGCTCATTATTTTAATTGGCTATATTCTAATTCTTTTGTTAAAATCAATTGTTAATGTTAAGGGAATTGAAGGAGTCGGTGAAAGATAGTGAAAACCCACAAAAGGTAAATCAAAAAATGTTTTATTAAACATTTCAAAATTTTTTTTAAATGCGGTTATGTTAGTTAAGAAATATAATATGTTTGATTAAAAGCTCACAAACAGTTTTAATTTATTATATATTTTTTTTTCATAATGGATGCATAAGGTCCAAAGTTGCAGGAAGATAAGGAGGTCTTGGGAACAAAGGAAAACTGAAATTGACTAGTTCTACTATCACAAGTTATATATCAGATTTAGAGGTTTATTAAAGTTTAAAGCTGCGATAGTGTTCATGTGGGTTAGCACTTTCTTCCCCTCAATTTGATTCTATAAAAAATTGTAAAATATGTTTGCATGTTTTGATAAAAAGAACCACAGTTATAAAGAATTAATCGATTTAATATATATATTTTTTTTTACACAGGCTAATTTGATTATATTATAATAAAATTTAAAAAAAAACTTGGAATCAATTCGCCATTCAGATGACAATTAACAATCAACTTTTTATTTATTTTTATTATAGCAAAGTCATTTTCACTTTTTTCTCACTTCCAAAGTGAAATGGCAATTTGACCAGATAAATAAATGTATTACATATATATATATTTATATAAATCGAAACGGAATGTTTTAATGAAAAAATAATACCAATCTATATCTAATGAATATAAAAAACTGAACTTTCATTTATAAATATATTTTTTTAATTCAATGATAATGATATATATGTATATATATATATATAAATAAAATGAATATAATAAACAAAATATTAATGAATCTATTTTTCTATCATGAGACTGCATTTAACACATCATACAACAAAAGTATTGAGCCTTTTTTAGTATATCACAATAGAATCGACATAAAGATGTTCCTAAATTCATTTAAAAAGATACAATTGGTTACTTTGTTGCTAAATTCTTCAAAACCGATTCAAAATGGGAGTTTATAGTGTAAATATATATGTATATTTATTAAAAGTTAAGGGGAGTATTCTTTTTTATTAAAGACAACTCTAGTAATATATAAAAATAATTTACATATACTATTATTAATGGTGAAGAAAAGTTTAAAGATTTAAAAAATTAATTAATCTGAGATGTTAGGGGTGTAATTTCCGGATGCAGCCAGGTGAAAAATAAAATTATTTTTATTTCATCACCTCTCAAACACATCCTAAATAAATTTTTACAGCCAATAAAGAATAACCATCATTGAAATTAATTTATTTCTAATGGTGCTGAATTTGATTTCAAGGATAGCACTATTGTCTCCAACTTGTTCTATATATACTACTCCACTTAAAAGTAAGAGTACATAGTGTATCTTTTGTTTCGCTTTAATGGATAACTAGGAGACCTACATGAAATCCGAAAATACTAAATTTAATAATAGGCAAAATATTACAAAATTTGATGATTTTGAATTTCATGTAGCTCTCCTAATTATCCATTAAAGCGAAACAAAAGATACAGTGTACTGTTACTTTTGAGGGGGTAGTATATAAGAAATTCAAAAAAATAATGTTTTTACCATTTAATTTCTCAATATGTGATTATAAATTATTTTTAACAATTTACAATTAAAGAATAGTGCAATTTAATAAAATAAAATAAAAAATCGTCAGAATCAAAGCAATGTTTTATTGCTTTGATTCTGACGATTTTAACGCTACTTGTGTTCAGGACTGAAAATTGTCAATAGTTGATGTCATATAATTTGTTAAAAATAAATAAAATATATTACATGACATCTGTAATTATTTTTGCCAAATTCCAGCTTTAATGATGTAGGTAAAATAGAGTTCAAAAACGTCAGTGATAAAGAATTATTTTATTAAATTTAATTTTTGTTAATGATTAATGTGGGTTCCCACATTAATCATTAATAATCTATAACCCTATGGTAATTTTTAATTTTTGATTATCTAATGTACAATTGGGATATAAAGTTCTACTATGCCCCTTCTATATTTGATTACTTTAACGTAGAATTTTTTAAGATTTAACACCAATTTGAACATGCGCATTATGTTTTTGGTGTTTCACTTGCAACAAAATCATTTTGCGCATTCGTATGACAGGTAATAACGTGTGACTGATCTAGAACAATTAAAGTAATATTTGTTTAAAAAAAAGTTTTTAAAAATTTTTTTATAAAATACACAATTTTACATTAAAAATAAAAAGAGAAATAAATGATTTTAATATAATATAAATGTTATAGTTTAAGTATACAAAAAAAGTCAATTTTTTTTTATATAAAAATTATTTGAGACAAAAATGGTAAAATTAATATAATTTATTTTTACACTTTGTATTCCCATCATGAATAGGTTTTACGGATAAGAATATTCTAGAAACAGTTCTAAATTCTACATTTTAATGGAGAGTTTTTACGAACACGCTATGGCAGCAGTCATAGACAATGACATAAGGTCATAAGAGAATCCAACAAAAAAAGTGAATATAACAGGTTGAAAGATAGAGAGATAGAGAGAGAGAGATAGGACCTTTGTGCCAGTCTTTAGGACTGCTACTCTAAAATTTGGGCACATTTATTTTTAAAAGATTAGACGAATTTATATTTATATTCATGTATTTTATGTGTGAGTATATATACACCGATATATTAACGGGAACAAAATTGAGATTGCTTAATTTTGCACTCGATAATATATATAAATATACATATATAAATATGTATATTTTTAATCGTTTTTTTTTTTTTTTTTGTTTTTTAAATCTTACACAAAGACAATAGGCCATGAAAAAGCTCAAGATATAGAAAGAAAGAAATCTTCTGTTAAAATATCACGTCAAATCACACATGATTTTTTATTTATTTATTTTTATTTTTACTTTTTCAGTTTAATTTGAACAACATTCAAACTCACAAATGCAATCATTAAAACACGGACATTCGAATTCAATAAATCTCTCATAAGCCTACTTATGTAGGCATATTTAGTGGTCCACATATTGAAAAATATAATTTATTTGTATGGAATTAATTAATTTTCTTTTATCTTTGTTTTTTTTTTTTTTTAATAAATAATCAATTTGTTTTATTGGCCGCAGTTAAACAAACGAGAAACAAAAAGGAAAATTATTTTAAAACTATATATATATATATATTTATTTTTTGTTTATATAAATAAATATATATAGTATATATATTACATTTCAAATGGTTTGAGTTCTCGGCCCTAATTGACTTATAGAATGTGTGTTGTTGAATTTTATATTATTTTAAAGTAAAATTTAATTCTATTGCTAATTAAGGTCACGAGTACTTGAAACATAAATAAATGAATTTGGAGATTTTTTAAAAACCTTCCCACTTTAAATTTATTATTATTTTCCTATTATCTCTAAACATTTTTTTTAACTTTTAGTATTTGAGCGGGTACCCATTGTTACATCTTTTTTCAAAGGCTTTTATTAACTATCTTCAAGATGTTAACAAATACAAACAATCTCATACTTGTAATTTTTTTCGAATAAATAAAATTATCGTATTTTTTTGAAAAGTGATATCAGTTTTGGCTAATTAATATTAAATAATTGAAGCACAGAGGCGATTCGTCTTAAAATCTACTAAAAAAGTGAGTTGTATTATACATTTTTAATTTTATTTTCTAGTAAACGAAATAAAATGAAAACAAGATTTTGGGATTATTTCTTTTATTAAAATCAACGTTTCCATTACTAATTTTTCACTCGTCAACAGGTTACAAACTGAGAAATTATCATTTGAATAAAAATAAATAATAAAGCTCGTTTAAAGCCCATGTTTACTAAAATTAAAAATGTATGTAATGGAAAAATCAAATTTAAAGCGACCTTATATTTAAATAATTATATTTTATAAGAGAAAATATATTATTTTTTTCGCCAAAGTCCATTTTTACAATAAATTTTTTAAAATAGACTTTTCTTCAGTGCTGTATAAATAAATATTTAACCATTTGCGCCAAAAATGATAACTTAATCATTATTACCAGCACTCTCGAATTTATTGAGCAATGATGAATCACAGAACCCATCATAGGTCAATATGTAACCTGAGTGTATATAGTAAGGAGTGCTGATGATGATGAATTGGTTGGTATTTCTTGCGCAAATAGAAAAATTCTTCAGTATACGACACTGCAATAAAAAAATGACTACTTTAAAAAATTCGTATAAAAAAGTGAAATTAAGAAAAAGAGAATATTTTTTCTTTTATAAAATAATGTTGTTATAAAAAAATAAAATATAGAATTGGTTTAAATTTGATTTCTCAAAAGTAATTGTAAAAGATTAAATTAATTATTATATAACTATTTTAATTTTAATATTTTCAGATATCGCATGAACAAAAAAATTCTACTATTAGTATTAGTGGAAACAAATGTAGTAAAACGTGATCTTTAATAATCTGAAAATAGAACAAAAAACAAGGGCACTTACACCTCCGGCCGTAAGGTAATAAAATTATTTAATTAATGTTGTTATAAATGGAAGTGATATAAAAAAACTGTGGCTTGATAAATAAATATTATTTTAGCCTCACCCCTCGCCATTCGACGAACCGCCACTGATTATTAATTATATTCATAGAAAATCTCAACAAATTAATATTTTATTAAGAGAGGGTATTAAATAGTTATTAAGCTAAAGAAATAGTAAAATAAATTTGGTCCAAAGTTTAAATGGGATTTTTAAGGGTTACCCTGTCCCTTTTTACTTTTTTTACCCCCTCTTTTACAATTCATTAATCAAGTGCACTTTTCAATTTCTCTGTTTACAATCCACATTCTTCATCTTCATTTTATAAAAAGTATCTAAGGTTTAAACATCTCCCTACATTTCGGGTTAGAACCAAAATAAAAATCAAAAGAATTCTGTGAAATGAAAGCATCACATATTATATAAAAATTGTATTTTTAAGATGACAGTGGAAGGAAGACTACCAAAACGTAGATTCAATATTTTATTAAGAATACTTGAATTTATATAATATATTTATTTGCTTTCTTTTCATTGAATTTCTCAAATCTAGAGCCTGCTCTTTTTCTTAATAGATTCGCTTTATTATTGGCCTATAATAAGTTATTTCATTGATTAATGTATAATATAAGCTTTGAGAAGACTTAAACTAAGAATTTATTCAATTTGGCACAAGGCATTAAGGTAACAGTTTATAAACAATAGTTAATTCTAATAATCTAAAACTTGCTTTGGTTTGTTTGGACTGCAAGAAATGGACCTTGATTTTCAACATTTTATATTGAGAACATTAACGAAAAAAAATAGGTAAATAAAAATTGGTGGCCAGATTTGCATAAAAATGCATTAAAGTTGACTAGTATATGTTTTAAAGAGAGATTTAAAAAAATATAATTAGAAAAAATGGATTTGGAATATTGACGAAAAAAATAAAAAATTTTTAAGGGCATGTATTATTTACCAGTTAAATCTAATCTGATTATTTTAAATTTTAAATTAAGTATTATTTATGTTCTGACAATTTGTACAATTTGGTGTAATATGTTATATAATAAATGGCAGATTTAGCTTAGGGCGAAGAGATCTAAGAATGGCAATTTCACCCTTGAGCAACATTGTAAATTTCTTATCGACCGACTATCTGTTAAAATTAAAATAAAAAAAGTTTTTGTCTTTTAAAATAAATAAATAATAATAATAAATTTCAAAAATATGTTCTATCAGCTGTTTCATCTAATGGACAAATGACTTAGTTTTGCTTCGTAATATAGAGATTATTATACTACCTAAATAGAATCAAAATATAAAAAATTTAATAATTTTTAAATAATAAATAAATTTTTTACTTTTTGTTTTTATATAGTTAGTATAATAATCTCTTATGATAAGATTTCGAATTTTTGAACAATCAAAAACCAAATGAAAAAAATCTTTGATGAAAAATTTATTAATATTTTTGAATTAGAGCTTTCACAGTTGTTATTATTCAAATTCATTTTTTAGGACCTTTTCAATGATTTTCAATAAATCTCTTGAAATCAAATGCACTACGCCTATATCCTTATACCTATACATGTATTATATATATTACGACCAACGAGTAAGATTTACATATTAATTTTGCCAGTGAATAATTAATAAATTAAAGGGTAGAAAGATGAAGCATGAGGACAAAAGGCGTGTTTGTCAAATTACACCAAAGCTACATTATTAAAAATTATTATTACTATAAAATTTTTTAAAGTTATTGGAATTGAATCTTTCATAGTTGTTATTATTAATAAATACAATCAAGTAAAATCTGATCTCTAGATAATACACTTATGATATGTATCTTAATTGTACCTGAAGAAGGCCTCAGAGTGGGTGACCGAAAAGTTGTATTTAGTACAAATAAATCACAGTTAAACCGAAAATTATTAATTAATTAATTTTTCAAATTATTTGTTAATTTATTTAAATTAAATTCCTGTTTCAGCTACTCATTGAGTGACCATTACTAGGTAACAATATTGATACATTTATAAAACTATTTTTCCTTCATATTATGTTATTTGATGATGATTAAAAATGATTAGACGAAAAAGGAATTTAATTCAAAAAGCCCTGGCCCTTAGCATAGAGGAAAAGGTCTCGCTTCATGTTCTAAATGTCAGTGGTTCGCTTCCGTCCAAAGCGATTATTTAAATTATATTGGATACAAATTAATTTAAATAAATAAGAACGGAGTCTAAATGGCCTCAGATGCCGAAAAAAAAACTAAAACAAAAATTCAAATAAATAAACACAGTACATGTAAAATGATAATATTTAATAACCCAACTTTGGTGTAATAGGTTAATATAATTCCCAGAGAGCAAGTATATCATGAGTTTATTTAAGAAACTAACAAGCTAAATAAAAAAAATATATATTTAATAAATTAATCAGAATAAAAATTTTAATAGAAATCCTAATAAAAAATTTGACATCTAATTTTTTGTTGTTGAGATGAACTTGACTCAATCAGATTGAGCCTCCGAAGTCAACCCAAATCAAACACCAACACTACAACATCCAACCAACCTACCTCCTACATCTTAAAAACAATCACAAGTTTCTGAGATGACCACAAATTTGGGAACTAGGTAGACTGCGACTCCAAAAACAAACCAGAACTATCATCACATCCTCACTATTCACTCTTGATAATAACTCCAAAGGGAGAGCCGAAACGTCGAGTTCATCTCATCAACCAGTGGCTTAACCCATAAAAATAAGATTCCGTATATATATATATATATATTTCTTCTTCAGTTTTGTCTTGTAATTTTTTTTTATTACATAAAAATCCAAACCTCCAGGAAAAGCAAAACGTGGTCCTTTTTGGATGAAAAGGATGATATATATATATAAAGGAAAAGAAAACTTCAATTTTTTTTTGAAACTTAATCTTAAAATAGATAGACGGTCACCATTAAAAATCTCTCTTATAGATGTAATAATAAATGGGATGTATGAGAATGTGTTTAATTTTTTTTAAATGATAAAATGAATCAATGAATAAAAATTTCCATGGATATTTTACTATTATTAATATAAATATAAAAAATTAAAATATAAAAACGATGTAAGATATTAAAGTAAAAATGAGGATAGAATCTTAAATATGTAATATTTGATCTTCGCGAATTTTTCTTCTTTAAATACGTTTTAATGTATTTGACATTATCATTATCATGAACGCTAAGATAATAATCAATCGTTTATTGAGATTTTTCAAAAATAGACATATGTCTCTAAATAGAGACACTAAGTCTTTTTTTTTATTTATTTAGAATTTGAATTCTAAAATAAATATTTTGAAATTAAATTTTATTAAGAATAAAGGAACGAATAAAAATAAGTTATTTTCTTTCATACGAGTAAAATAAAACAGTCTTAAATTTTTGTTTAAAAATTTTGACTGTCTTAAATTCTGGAATGTTGAAAAATATTTTCTACCTTTTTCATAGTTATAATTATTTAATATTTTGGAATGTTAAAAAAATTTAATTTTAGAAGAACATTTCGAAGGACCGAAATTTTTTCCAATTTAGATAACAAATTCCAAATGTTGTAAATTTTTATTCTGGAGTTCAGAAATTTTTTCATAATGAAAGACGGTTTTTTTCTGAATAGATATAATATTATAAATTCCTTTCTAAAATTTTAAAATTTATTGTTTTATTATTTAAAAAATTTCAGAAATTATAGGAAAGCCCCTGTTTTTTTTTTTATATATAAAATAAATCAGTAAAAAAAAGAGGAAAAATGAAAATTTTTATTGTTTACAAAAAAAATTATTTAAATAAAAAGTCTAGACAAGACAAAAAGACCTAAAAGTCGACGACAATTACAGAAATTAAGTAATTTTCCTTTTTAATTAAAATTGTTAAAATATATATATGGAGGAAGGAGAAGGAAGCCAGGTGAGAAAAAACTCTAGTCTGAGTTTATAATTTTTTCATAATAACATAATAAAACATGAATTTGAATTCGATGTGTCCTCAGTCTAACCAGGCCCCAAGGCTACCCTCAACCTTGGCTATTCCACCCTCTCGACCGCCCTGGCCTCAACTTAAAAAATCTGATGATGCTGCATACAAGTTATTAACCCATTAATAAACCAATCTCTAGAAAAAAAACGTCTTTCATTATATTTATTCCATTTTTTTATAAAATCGATCGAATTTTTTTTGAAAAATGTAGAATTAAGTTAAAAAAAAATAATTCGTCAAAAAAGATAAATTAAGTAAATATAAAATTTTTTTAGGTATATTGAACCCGGTTTTGGAAAATAAAAAAAAATTATATATAATTATAACCTGGGTCAGGCTTTTGAGTCTTAACTCTCATTAAATTTTTTTTTATTTTTTTTTGCAAATTTTTATTATTTTTTTAAATTTTTTTTAAATATATTTTTATTATTTATAAGGGTTTCAAACTTTTTTTAAACTCACTTTGTTTTTGTTTCCAATAATTTTACAGTAAATTTTGAAGCTAAATGTTTATTATTCACACCAATAAACTATTTTTGAAATTAGATAATGAAGACAAAGTCAGATCAGTGAGAGTATATGCATATATATAACATTCTCGTTAAGTTCTTCGATGCTTAGGTTTATATGAAATGATAGAATATAGAATATTCAACAGTCTCATTAATAAAGTATTTTTCTCATGATCTAACCAGAATTATAATTATAATTATGAAGACTAGTTTGTTTAGTATGGTACAGTTATGTCGAATATCCAATATATTAACAGGAACAAAATTAACTGAGATTTGTTGTCCTGTCCAAAAAACAATCTCTTTCATAATTTTATCTCTATTAATATTATCATATATATTCAACGAGGAGAACAAATCATTTATATTTTTAGAGTTAAGCACGTTAAAAGTGAATATAATAAAAATATAATATTTGCGTAACTTACTAGAAGAGAAATATGTTCTATTTTAATTGATGTTCATAGATTAGAGAATTTATTATTATATCATATGATGATATAATAATAAGTTTTGGCCATAATTAATTAATGAAATTAATGTATTCCTGAATAAAAACCTATTTCGTTAATTAATTAGGCGTGGATTTAGAATTTAGACATTTAGAATGGAAAGTAAGAAATATTTTCTCACTCATCTTCGTCAGAGCTTGATGTTGAAGATTCGGGCATGGAGCTGAACCAATTTTCTCTAGCACCATGAAGAGATGATACTGTTGTTCCATGAATTGGCAGTGATCTAGAACAAAATTTATTAATATAGATTGTATTTTTTTGAAATAATTATTGATTTTCAATAAATGTCTTGATTTTGCATTTAATATTATTTGGATTTAATTAATAGATGCTTTTCTTTTGGATTGATATGATTAGGTCTTAGATTTCTGGAATTGGAACCAGAATTAATAATACCAAACTCTCAAATTAATTGCCAAATCAAACTAACGTAGTAGGGCGCATGTTTAGTGTGGAAATAGTGACGTTTTTCCAATCTGCGCATTCGTCTGGAAATAGGAGAGTTGGTTCAATTTGTTGTTACTTGGTAACTATAAAGTAACAAGATCACGTCCTAACATTACCAGTGAGAAAAAGAGGAATTATACCAAGATATTATTATGTCCAAAACTTTATAGTAGTAATCCAAACTTCAAAAATAAAATAACTGAAATTTGAGTAATATCATCTCCAGCACAATGATAAGAAAAGCAAAATGCATTTCTTTAGTTTTTAAAGTAAATTGAATAAAAAATTTCACCTTTGGCGTCGACAATGAGTTGGTAATGTAAGCGATGTCCTATAGTAGACAGGAACCTGATCTTCGGCATCATGGTCTAGTCGACGGTGCAGAGTCATAGTTTCTTGCTGTGACCCAAGGTTCTCTTCGCTATCATCTAGATAATATCGTGATCCATGGGTACTTTTACAATTTTCACATTCACTCCGATAATCATCATTATCTTCTTGTGAAGGAGGTCGTGGCAAACGGGGATAAGAAGTGACAGTGACATTACAAGAGCAAGGGTCCAATCCATCAAGAAGAGTATAAGAGCCAACGATCTCGACGACACTGTTACCGCTACTTGCGGAATCTAGAGCTGCCATTGCAGAACTACTTGTACCTGCTGCCGAGGAGTCGTTGTCTTCGTGATTTTCAACTGAGGGGCCCAAACTCGAAGTCACTGAACTGGAAGCCAACTGTAAAAAAAAGAAATTTAATAATTCCGTGGATATGTGCAATTTTATTAAGTATGGCTTAAAAATGATATTTGATATATATTAGATGTGGAAAAATCGTTCTTTTTTGCTGAACGAAATAGCCCAGTCTCTCTTAAAAAATTCGTTTTTGTCCAGATACTTTATTCTTTTTCTTGCGATATGAATTTTTCTTCACACTTTTTCATTATACTCACATACCTTTTTTTTTCAACAAGTGTCAGAACTAACCCTTTTTTTTAAACGATTAGTTCTTTGTTCTTTTCAACTAGTTCAAAAAACTAAATCATCCCTTCAAAAGAAAAGTATAAACAAAACAAGCTTAAAAATTAAAATTTTCTATATATTACTTCCTAATTAACAAATATATTAAATAAAGTGATATTGTATTGAATGTGTCTCCACTGTACAGTGTATGGCTGTACAAAGCCATGATGGGTACAATCATCTTTTTCTTTCCATGTCTTATTATTCTCGTGATTCGGTCCAGCATAGGAAATGTGATGGGAATAAGAGGGTAACAAGCAGACCGAAAGCTTGTTAAAGGAAGAAAAGATAATATCATTGATCAGCAATAGTCTATGACTTTGGGGTCTCGTAAACCACTTTCTGTTCTAACTGCCATTCCTGGAAGAAAGAAGTAAAGGATGATGGAAGGTAGAATAGCGAAAATAAAAAACAACCAGAGTATAAGGTGGTGTAGTATGTATCTTGACAGGTGATGAGAGAATTTCTTGGAAGTTTGACAAAATTAAGTTTGTTTATGATCAAAAAATTCAGCGTGTTTATGTTTGATTTAATTTATTTTCTCAAAGCTTTTAAAGTTTATAAATATAAAAAAAATATACCTCTTTGCAATTGGTATTTTCATAGAGAGGGGCGTTGTTTGAAGGTCCACTGGCTTCATTATAAGTAATTTCAGCTTGAAATGAAGTAGAAGAAGAGGGTAAAATGGGTTGACTCGTAGATGAAAGTGTGACTGGAGAAGCCGCAACAGCTGATCCCGGGATTGGTTTATTACTAGAAGAAAATGTCACCACGGTATTTGATGAGGTGGTGGTTGCCGTCAATGAAAGTGCCACTAATGATGTTGACGCCGGTTCTACCGATGGGGCGGGAATTTGCTGTTCCTCTGAACGAGTTCTTTGTGAAGAAGCTGTTGGAAAAAAAATAATTAAATATCTTATACCACCCTACCAGCTTGTGCTCCTCACAGTGTTTTTATTAAATATGAAGTAGATTTGATTACCAGGAGCTTCAGAAACCGCTGTTATCGTTGCACTCGATGTTGGAGTTGGATCAAGTCGAAAAGTTCCACTTGTCGCTAGATTGATTGGAATTGTACGATGATGTCCCTTAAAAAAATATTTTAAAAAAATCAATCAAGTTATAAATACTTTAAATATTAGTATAATTCATTCCCCTTAAAAAGATTCATTAGAATATCCTAAACAAATTGAAATGGAGAAATTTTAATCCCGGTCGAATTTTTGGAAAAAAATGGAGCAATAAATATATCTTTCAAAAGTTTTTATATTGTATGGAAATGACTGACAAGTTTTGCCTAAGTGAATGGATGGCAGCCAAAATATAATATTAATATATATAAAAGAATATTTCATATAAAGGATATTTATGAAAGAAATGGAGTAATGGGGAATTTAAGATTACTTAATTGTATATCTATTTATAATGCTCTATATCCTTTATTCCTCGATATTTCAAATCTTTCATCTTCAGTGTAAATAAGGATTTCGTTTTTTGTCCAGATTTTGTCCAGTTGGATTGCCCTAAAAGGCCAGGCAAGTTAAAACTCCACTATTTAAGGGTCCTTTTGGGCATCCTTGAATGTTATATTTGATAGGCAAAGTACACCACAGATGATAGATATCAAATCTGTCAAAATATCTGCTAATAAAGGATTGTAAGGTGAACTAGATCTTTGTTGATTTCTCCTCCGTTATCATCGTCACGTAATGAAAATATTAAATATACATGATATATATAAAGAACATATGTTAAAAAGTGAATATTTATTTGAATCTTAAGGTTAAAGTTTTCACCAGAGATCTTACTATTTAAAAACGGAAGAACACAACGTCAAAAAAGGTTAAAAATTAAGAACCCAAATTACTGTATTCGGCTATATATAGTTTAATCGTCTTTGCCGATATTTCGAGGATAAAATGTCACCAAACTTCAAGTTAAAGGCCGACAAAATAAGGAACACACTCTTATGTGTATATAATTTACAATATTTATAACGATTGCAGGAGACGCGAACCTTGTTTTGACAGCTTGTCATCTGAATGGGTGACATTTAGTCCCCGATACATCGGCAAAAATAGAATAAAATATATCAGGCCAAATACGCTCATTGATTTGGATTTCTTACTATTTTACCACCTTATTTCTGTTTTTTTTTTTAATTATTCTTATTAATAATTAAAATATTTATAGGCTTAAATAATTTGAAGGACTGAATTGCTACTTTAATATTAGGTTGTTTCAAA
>JAAAKE020099677.1:0-13063 GCA_010014785.2 Anisolabis maritima
AATAGTGGGGAATCGGAGGGTGTTGCGCTTCTATTAAGGGCGGCTTATAATACTCCAAAAAAAATTTCAAGGGAAAATTTGAAAATACCAACAAAAAAGGGTAAAAAAAAGGGAAAAAAATTTTTATTTTATCTTTTAATTTAAAAAGTATTTAGTAACATTATTATTAATTATATTAACGTAGTACTTTCCTCAAAATTGTTTACGTCATCGTGACTTAAATTTCCAATAATGACGTCAAAGAATTGAAACCTATAATTGTTAAGAATAAATGTTAATTAAGGCCACGGCAGATGCGTAGATTTTTACTAATATTTTTGTTTTCATTTCAGGACCAACGTGCATACTCCTTTTGTGGCACAATTGAGTACATGGCGCCAGAAGTTGTTCGGGGAGGATCTCAAGGACATGATATTGTAAGTACAACTATTTCTAATCAACTTTGGACTTAGATAACTAAATTTTGGATTAATGAGCAAGAGTAGGGGAAAAAAACAAATGATTTTGAAACGATTAATCAACGATTGTACTCTTTATTTATATTAACAATTGAATAATAATAATAATAATAAACAAAAAATTAGCTAAAGTCATCATCTTCTGATTGCTTGTGGTAGTTATAAAATGATTAATATAATGAAACTCCTAATTGTTTTGCAACGTAATGGATTTCCCAAATAGATAGAAGAATAAGAATAGATAATAAAAATGATGTTTTAAAATGTTTTTCAACCTTTTTTTTATCGTGCGACGATTTAAAAAATATTTTTTATTTGTTTTAATGAATGTTTGAAAGAACAATATCCTTTAGAGGGATAAAATAAATTGAGATAACCAGTTGGAAAGAATTTTTTTTTTGTGTAGTCATTTTATTTTCAGGCATAGAGCTGGAAAGCTTTAAAAAAATCAAGGGCATAATAATACAATGGGGAGAGGATGAGAAGATAATGCATATAAAATGAAAATAATTTTCAATTTGGACTAAATTTTTTACCAACTCTAGATTTGTTGTTAAAATGTCAAATTATTATTTATATTTGACCTTTTTAGTTGTGACGCTTCATTCTGGATAGAATACGGGTTTGGAAAAAAATAGGATAAACAAAATTTATGATGGTTAGGATTTGCATTGTTAAAAAATATAATATCACAATTTAAATGAAAGTTTCATCACTAATAAAATTTTCGAAAAATTTCCTTTCACGAGTCAAGATTGACTACTAACCCTAGCTTATCCTGGGTTGCAGAAATAATTTGGTTGCTGAAAGGTAGGCAACTCAAATAACAACTCTCAAATGATATTTTCGATTAATTGCTCCAGATTTTCACTAGAGAGGACCATGCATGCTCACTTTTTAATTTCTAGAAAGATTTAACATGTATGATCCTCTCTTAAGGAGTTATAGAGTAATTAATTGAAAACTTTTTTAGTAAGTTTGGTTATCTAACTTCCAAGTAAACAAAAACAAACACCAAATTAAGAACTCAGAAGATATAAATTTGCCCTCTTTTTAATAACATTTAAAAAATTCTATTCCATTTTCTTATTGTTCCGTATAATATTAATTTATACAGTACATGTAGATAAATTTATAATAAAAAATAAAGTAATAGATAAACAAAACAGGCCATGGCTGGATGAATATTTAAAAATTATTTCACTAATATTTATAAAACAATTGATTGAGCAACAAAAATTGACGAAATAACAACTCATTATTATTACTATTATTATTAATAACAGGTAGATAACAACCTTGAGAGTGAGATAATAAAATAATTTATATTTTAAACAAAAATTTCAAAATAAAGTTTCGATAGATAGAATTACTATTCTTTTACATCTTCTATGTATTTACAATATCAATTTCAGAAAGAGAGAGAGAGGAAAAAATTTCAAGAAATTAAATAGTAAAAAAATTTTAAGAAAAGAAAATAGTTTAAATTATAACTCGCATTTAAATAATATATCTGCATGTTAATTTTATTAGGTATCATAAAAATAATCACAATAATTTATTTAGAACAATTATTTAAATGGAAGGGATTAGATGAAGCTCTTTTACATTTTGAAAACAAAGTATTCAAATTGAATTCACAAAAAATAAACAGACGTTTCCCTCATATATCTCAAACTTTAAAAAATGTATAATAACTACTTCTAAAAGGACATTCATCACGCATGCGTAAACCATGAGTGCTCCAGTGCAATTCTTCCTTCTTAAACAGTCTAATTTAATATCGCATTTAAATTAAGTTTATTTCTGTTTAATAATCAAGTCGTTTGATATAAAGCCTTGAAGCTTAGTCATTTTTTTTTAAATTAGGTATGAATTAGGGGAGATAGTATCTTTCCCCTCTTTCCTCACAAGCTCCGCCTAAAATGTTCTTTTGTAAAGTAGTTCAGCTATAGTTTTGTTTTCGGGGGCAGATTTTGCGGGGCGGTGTAGCTATAAATTTGATCCCTCAAATAGCCATTTCATATCAAAATTTATTCTTACATTGTAGCTATGAATTAGTCTGTTAAAAAAATTAGAAATTTTATTAATTAAATGAACAATATTTTAGGAATATTAATTTTTTTTAAAAACTCCAGTTAAGAACAAGATAAAAATTTTAACTTTCCCTTTAATATTTGGACGACATTGATCTAAAAAAAAAATGCTTTCATTTATTTTAAAAGTGAAAAGAGGATTCTCTCTCTCTCTTAGAACTCTCTAAGTTAAGCAATCATTTGCGAAGTTGCCATCTCTTCAAGAAATGAATTTCGTATATATCTAAAATACATCATAGCATAATTAATAATTAACCTCAATTATATTTATATAACAGGCAAAAATAAGTGTAAAAAAAATATATGCTTTAAACGTTGATAAATTAATGATATTTCCCAGGTAGAATTTCTTCACCAATAATAATTTTTTAATGCCCCTCTTTTAATTTTGCGTTCCATATTCGGAGTTTACCCTTCAGGATTTGTAAAACAGTGAAATATATTCGTCATATATATATAATTAACTATCTCTAGTAGTCTGATTGGTAGACGAAGACTATTTTGGGGTGAGATTCAGAACAAGAACGGAGGGCAAATTTGGACAAGACATATTAGATACATGGAACAGTAAAGCGGAAGTTATCTTTTTTTTTAATTATAAATTTTAGAGATTGGGGTAGTAATTTATCCTTAATAATGAAATCTTAAAATTACGCTTTCTCACACTCAAATCTTATTTCATCACTTAATTATAAATCTCATTTTTGAAATTAGATTTTTAATTATTCTTTTGTCACTGACATTTATCAAATATATTCTTTGATAAACAATTAATTATCCAAAAACAAAGGGCAATTTTAATTTAAATTAAAGACAGAAAATCCCAACTTTCAATTTTTAAAAATTAAATTAATTAAATTTATTTAATGACACTTTTCATATAAAAATTGAATTCATCATTTAAATAGGCAAATGTTTGATTTAGATTTAGAATTTCTCTCAACCAGTAGACGCCAAAAGTTAGGAACTCACAAAATATCCCATTTAATATGACGGGATCCACTGGAAAATTAATAAAACGAAATTAAGTTGATTATTTTATGATTTAACTTTGATATTTTGTTAAAATAAACAGCATAGTACACCCATCTAGCATTCAACACTTTGTAAACATTTTAAATAAGGAAATAGAAATCGTTGCTGTAATATGAATATCTATAAAATTCATTTACTGTAGTCCCCCTGATTTAAAAAAATTAAAAAAAAAACTTATTTTGATATCTCTACTTGAGCATTTGGAGAAGGACGATCAAACGTCCATATAGACTTAAAATTACGCCACTGCTAAAAAACTTAAATTTATACTTTTATATTTCTAAGAATGTTTCCTAAAATTAGTCTATTATAGATAAATTTTTTACCATTTACTTTTATCTTTTATTTATTTATTTTTAAAATTTTCTTATCAAAGAGAAGCAAGGCTATTTGAGAGGCAAGCCAAGGGAATTTATAAATTACAATGAAAATTTGAGTGAGGAAAAGATGAAAAAGGATTTTACACTCAGGAGAAAAATGAAAATATTTATTTTTTCTGGGGACCTTTTGGATGCATGTCACACCTTTCCTCAAGACCAACAATTGTTAACAATCACTGTCAATTTTTTTTTTTTTTGTGTTTTAATTAATATATTATTTGAAAAATATTTTAAATAAAGAACTCTTTTGCTCCCATTGTTGGGAAATATTGTTTAAATATTATAATAATTACAACACAAAATATCCATCTTTTGTTAACAATTTTTGTCCTTGAGGAAGGTTGCGACTTAGACCGGAAACGTCGACCGAAAATTTAAAATTAAAGAGAATCTCCTCGAGGACGTTGAGATTGTTAAGGAAATAGGATGATTGATAATTTAAAAAAAAAATTTTTGCATAAATTCTTATTTATCTTTTGACTGAATCTTCTTTAAATTATATTCAAAATAAATATTACAATATAAAGGAATAATAATAATAATAATAATAAAAAAAACAACTCGAGATCTTTTGTCCTCGGCAGTGAAATACTGATCAAGCGAGAGAAACCCGACTACCAAGTTAGAACAATTTTTTTAATGAATCTACGCTACTAGAATAAATAATTGTTTATTACTACATTACTTTGTTTATAAATATTTAATCCTAATCAATTTCGTTACCCCCAATCGGAGCTTTTGATTTGATATTTCAAAAGAATTCTGAGATATTCCATTTAAAGAGTAATAGTTATAACAAAAATTAAAAGGTATAGGGGAAAAAGGAAAAGTAATTCCAAAGAAATCAGCGTAGCCAGAGCCAAGCACAGAAAGTCCTTGGGTACGTAGCCTTGTTCCTGACACGCATGCGTCATGCGTCATCCTTGCAATTGATGTCCCAATTCGATTGGGATTCTCTACCAATTAAATTCGCCGCATTTCACGCTCGAATCGTCTTCCTCAGGGCAAAAAAAAAAACATTAAATCTCTCTTAAGACTATTATATCATTAGCATAATAATTTTTCTATCTTTCACTCCACTCTTAGTTAAAAAATTAGATGATTTATTTTCCACATGATGTAATAATATAAGGAATCGTGGACGTCTGCAAAAAATTTTTCAAAACAAATTTTAATCAAATCATGAATCATAATACCATCTGTTTTTCAAATCCTTTTTTGGTTTCTTAGATATTAAATAATTTTAATGGAAATAGTTTGTTTACACTAACCAAGTGGTTCTCAACCTGTGTTCCAAAAGCACTTCGAAGGTGTTCCATGGTAATTGGAGAAATGACAAGATATTGCTCTTATTATAGTACATAGAATTACTGTTTATTAGACTTAAAAGATGTTTATAAAATATTGAATTGTAGTGTTCCGCAAATAAATTCTGCTCAGAATAGGTTGGGAACCCCTGCACTAATCAATTTTATTCATATTATTTCAATATTTCTCTTTCCTTTTGGATTGAAACGTCATATTTGAAAAAGTTGACATTCTCAGCATATTCACTCTCTTCCGATTATGTAGATTAATTAGATTTTTCTGGCAAAATTTTAAATTAATGGTGGAATTATATTTTAATCAACCAACCAGTTTTAAAGAAATTTTAAATAAGATATAATTCAAAATAATAATAGATGCTTATTTTCAAGGTGGATATCTAAAAGAAAATGAAAATACTCTCTCCATATAAATGATATATAGAAATTAGTAATATCCATTTCTATATATTTAGCTTGAAAACTTTTTAACTTTCTGAAAAATATTTGATAGTTGTCTTTTTATTGGAAAAATTTCCAATTTTTTTATTTATTGATGTATAAAAATAGAACAGTGAATCCCTCAAGGAAATTTTTTTTTTTTAATATCACCTCTGAATATTGGAATTTAATATAAATTGAATCTTCCATTAAAAGTAAAATTTTATTTGAAATAAATATTTCCCATTTGCTATTGCATAAAATTATATATGTTTATATTTAAAGAGAAATTTCACTTTCACTTCTTACATTCTTGTCTTATTTGGAAATCTTTTTGATTCAAAATTTTAATAATACTTTTGCAAATAAAAAAAAAAAATAAGGAACGACCTAATATTCTGAACTAGATCATAATAGGGTCAGGTCAGGGCTAAAGAAGGAATCGATCCCAGTCCTTTAAGATGGAAGAGAGAAAAAAAAATAAAAAGGAAGAAGAAACTTTTAAATGAAGATAATATTCATTATTTAATTAAAATATTAATGGACCTTAAAAAAGAAAGTTTTATAAATATAATTAGTTACCATAGATTAATATTGTAATTTCAATAAAAGTTATGAAAATTAATAAATAGTTTTTGATTGATTATTAAATAAAAGTCTTCCTTAAAGCCTATCAAAATTTTATATTATTTCTTTGAATTGTAGGCTTTTTATATATAATTAGATAATCCATCAAAGCCGATAATATAAAAAAGTAATCATTTGGGTTAGTCAGAGGTTCATGATTTTATATTGAATTCAAAAATTTCGTGTTCGATTCCCCGGGAGGCAAATATTTTTTCTTGCGTCTGGATTATGATAAATAATTATTTACCTTCATTTGAATCAATATTATTAAATTTTATAAGAAAAAATATCTTCAATATTATTGTGTCATTACTATTAAATTAAATTTCATTAAAAATTAATTTTGCTATATTTTTTGAATTTTGTCAATTATTTTTTATTTTTATAGTATTTCGATTAAATTCCAGAGGTCCGTATTAGTGATAGCACAGGCAGACAAGAAGGGGGAAGGCCCCTCCAAAGGGGATCCGTCCTCTCCGAAGGAGGGACGCAGCGCTAGCGGTTTCCAAACTAAACCCCCCCCCTCCTTGTCATTTTATCGGTAGTTCCTTTTTTACAGACTTCGAAAGTAGGTCATTTGACTTAAAGAGAAAATTCTTTAAAAAAATAGCAAATACAGTGCACTCTGGTGGTGTGTTAATTAACTAATCTCCTGTTAAATAAAACACTTTCACTTAATTGTAAACAAAGTGTAAAGAGAAAGTGATTCAATTTTTTCCTTTTATCATCCATAACATTCTATTCTTATTATTTTATTCAATGTCCCATTTAAAGGATTTTAATTTAAAATCTTATGACGCCAGCCGAGATAATAATAAATTAAAAAGGAAAACAAACTGATAACGTTATTTGCTTTTAATTTCGATTAAAGATCAGGGATCGGCAATCCGTAAAAAAATTTAGAAATTTCAAAACTCAAACAAAAATAAATGATTTAGTGCTATTTTTTCATGTTTAGTTATCTTACTATCAACTATATATGAAAATACTGTCAAAATCTCAATAATAATAATAATAATAAATTTTTGAGCAACCCTTGGCCCAACTAAATCGATTTGGATATTCCTGATTTTTTTTTTAATATTCTCTGGCATCTGAATATTAATTAGTAGTCAATATTTTTATCGCTCAGGATGGGAAACGGATCACTGATCCTTAGATTATGTAGCAAGGCCAGACGCGTATGACACTTGTGAGACGACACAGCAGAGCATTTTCTTTTGTAACTACCCATTTATGAATTTCCGTTACAAAAGAGCTGTGCAATGTCGCCTCATATACGACATACGCGACCATCAAGCGATTAAAATCAATTTTTGATATTAACGCATGAATTTATTTTATATATGCACAAAAAAATATTTTTCTTCTGATAAATAAATAAGCGGTTATTTATTTATTTATTTTTTTTTTTGCAAATTTGTCGAATTTAAATATATAAATAAAATAAAACAAATTAGTATTTTATTTTTGTAAATGTCATACTATTTATTCCGAGGATTGAGCTCATAAATCCACAAGAAAGTGTTATACCATGACAAAGAATGTCTTGTTTTGTGGATTTTATTTCAATTAAGGAGAAAGTTTTTGCTTCTTGCTTTTGTAATAAAGACGTTGCCATTTTATTTCTTGGAAAAGAATTTAATTATTCAGTTAGATAGATTTGAACAAAATGGCGTTAATTTGGGTCAGAGCTTGAGATGATGACAACGAAGAAGAAATGTAATGGAGGGGCTAAATTAGGGGGAGTTGATAAACATTTAATAGACAATTTGTATTAATTTTCCGCCATGTTGAATTCGTTTAGAAAACAATAAACCACATCCTATTGATAGGATTCAATTCAATACGCAAAATTGAACAAATTTTTGTTTATTTCTGTCCTAGATATTATTCATAAAATTCCTCGGAGGTGTTTAGGTTGCATGTTGACCAGGCGTTTTCTAGAACGGCTGAATCATTGTAACTAAAAAAAAAAAATCTCATACATTAAATCAAAGATCAATTAGAAAAATAATAATCTCACCATCTGTGGTGCAACTCCTCTTTAGCTTCCTAATTGAACAGGAATCTGAATTTTAACACCTTGCGGCGAGATTCCCGAAGCCGATTAATCGCACCTAGCGAGAATAACGTTACTCGACACTTAACCTAGATTACAAATGAAATGCAATAAAAATATTCTATGTAACTATGTTATAAACAATTGTTATTAATTGCTAATTATTGTTTTACAAGCTGAGCAGCCTGCTTTCTTTTCAATAGGTCCCCCCCCCAAACTAATTAAATAATTACCGGCATCTGAGGGTCTATATACCCCCATCCTTTTAATTGGTAGCCAATATAATTTTATCTCAGGACGGAAAGCGAACCACTGACCCTTAGCTAATGAAGCAAGAGCTCTTTCTATGCTCTAGAGCAGCCGACTCCACAACGCGGGTTTTATATTCATAGGAGGAAAATTAAATAATTAAAGAATAACAAATATTACTTCCGTCATTATTTTCTTCAATGACCGACGAGCATTAAAAACAAATAACGAAATAAATTAAATTTGGAATTTGGAGACCTTCGTATCGCAGATTCCGAAACCACCGAAAATTTCCAGAAATTATTAAACAAATAAATAAAAATAAATAAATAAATTTATTTACGACCTGCAAGAGGCACAAGTCTTCGGTGGCTAGGTCCAATACAAATTTATAAATTACACAACACAAAACAACAAACAATTAACAAAAGAAATACAAGAAAAAAAAGAAGAAATGTATGCTCATTAACAAATAACATGTTCATACATTTCCATCGAAAGAAAAAGATAAAAACATGATGAAACATTGCGCGCAATACCACGTGACCAGGAGTAAACGATGCATTAGCCACCCCGACATTCGCCTTAAGCTGTTAACGAAAATCTGCTCAAAACCTTAACAAGGATGCATGCCTATTGTTCATATTAATGCGTGTAAGCTGCTAATAATAAAAATAATGCGTAAAAATACCTGATTATTATTATTGTATAATGACATAAGGCTTATTTCCTCTTTATAATACTTATCACAATAGATTTCTGCTCGATCAATTGGGTCGTCTTTCTGTCTTTGGGGTACTCGACCAAAAAAATTTGGAGATCCTTCCTTGGGCGAATTTTTTTTAATAAGCGGCTATGGTTTTATGACACTATAAATTCTCTTAACCAATTTTTTATTTATAAACCTACTGATTCATAAGCCGCTCATACGAAAAAATTGCAAATCAAAAAAGACATTTGCGACTGATAAAGAGACAGACTTTAAAATTTTATTTTAAATCAAATTCACATTTGATCTCACTTTTTGCCCGTTCATATTTTATAGCTTCAATTCCTTATTATACAAATATTTCAGCTTCTCTTAAATGAGGCCATCCTAAGTATATTAAGAGATAAAAAAGCTGTATAATATATAATAATGTATAATAATTCATAAAAATAAATAAAAAAGAGGAAAATAACTTTTTTCATGCTGAGATCCAGAATGAAGACTTCCAAAAAAATATAAATATAAGAGTCAATCGTTATGGTTTTCTTTTTCGAACAACTCCCATTTAATTGGTCTATTCTTACCATTACTAAAAGAGTAGGCCTATTTCTTTCTAATTAAATTAAAATTAATTAAAAACCTAGTTTCCTATGAATTATTATTTTTAACACTCAACTGATTTTATTCTTTTTATTAATAATTATTAGAAATTACAAAAAAAATAAATACCTCTTTCAAATAAATTGCATTTTTTAAATTCATAAATTAGTTCAATATGAAAAGGTTGTATATATGTGATATAATAATAAATAAATAAAGCACAAAGAGAGGAACGAATTGGCACTAGCCACACCCTCTTCGGTAAAAAAGTCGAATTAATTATTAATACCTATTACATAAATTAGAAATAAATATAAATATTCTATTTATCAATATTAATATAACACTTATATAATAACAAGATATTTATAACTTGAATGTGAAATATAGATTTTTTGTGAGTTGACACTGTTTAATTTTTTAAATCTTATTTTATTATTATTCATCTTCAATTCAATTCTTAATTATGATATTATTTAAAAAAAAATATGTTAATATTTTTAAAATTTTAATTTCAAATTTTTCTTTTTTAATTACGTCACTATGATAATTTGATCACCCCCAAGAAAAACGACACAACTCAAAAATAGTCTATTTTTATATTATGACATAGATAGGAATAAAAAAAAAAAGTATTATAATTATCACAAACTGGAGATTAGGAAGCACTGTTCCATCAGTGATGATAGAATGAAAAGGGCAAGAACACTGTCACATTTTGAGTTGTGTCACTTTTCTTTCGGATGACTAATATATTCTAATAATTTTGAAAAACAAATAAATTATAGCAGAATATCTCCCCCTCTCGACGGCTTTGATATCTACTATAAAATTAAATGGTATTTATAAAATAATTAAGTACTGATGATAATTATATTTTATTTATTTATTATTATTAAACTAAACAACATTTCGGACCCTTAAGGTTCATCATCAGGAGGGAGATAATTAATATTTACAAAAAATTTTTCCAATAATTGTAATAATAATAATAAGTATTGTTTTTTTTTTTTTTTGAGCTATTAATAAAATAATATTGAGGAGGGTGCGAGAATGCAAGGGGGCAATGTGTCCTATTTATTGATCGAGCTGTTTTTTGGGGTGACTGATGTGTTGGTGTTGGTGTGTTTTAGGCTGTGGATTGGTGGAGTGTTGGGGTGCTCACCTACGAGCTGCTCACCGGGGCTTCCCCCTTCACCGTTGAGGGTGAGAGGAACTCGCAGCAAGAGATCTCCAGGTAAACACCTAACTCTTCTTAGCCCTTCTAAATCTCCTAACCATACATACACGCACACAAACTATCCTATAAAGAAATCTCTTTTTAAATTGGGAAATATGTTAAATCAGTAAATGCCTGATTCTTTTTATATCTTCATTTATCATCCTTATGATGATATATTAAAAAAAAAACAAATGACGAGCTCACAATCACTCAAAGTTCTACAAAAATAATGTTAAAAAATTATCCATTCAGATTAAATTTTCTCAACCTACGTGTCGATTCTTTAAGCGTTCACAATTCTCCTTATTTTCTTAATTTTCACAATTTTTGAGCAAATTGAGCTCCTTTAGCTCCCGAATGAACTTCTTTGGGTCACCTAGGTTTATTTTTTTAAGGGAAAGGAGAGGGTCAAATCAATTTTTTCCTAGTATGATATAGAAGGTATAATTATTAAAAATTATTAATTTCCAATTATAATATTTGGTTTATACAAAATGTTTTATAGCGCCCCCATCCCTCCATAATCAGATTTTGGTTAAAATTTTTTTTTTTTTAAAGAAAGGCTACTCAGATGCCTCATTTGCTGAGTTCGTGAATGGCAACCACGAATTACTCGAGCTAAGACTGTCATTTAGTCTCCCCCCCCCCTCCTCCCATAATTCCTGTATACATTTTTTAGAGTCCGGTTGTGTTAAAGTATGTCAGGAAATTTTTTATATTAATCCTTGGGGGGGTTTAAAGATTTCCTGACTGGAACTCCTAGCTTTTTTTTTTTTTTAAATTTGTTTTTCGTGTTTTATTTTTTGAAATTTTCTTTGGATTTATTGTTTAGTGAGAATCCGATGCTCCTAAATGACGGCTGTAGAATGATCTTGAATTTAAAAAAAAATTCAATATTACCGCGTATGAAAATTTTTTAATAAAATTCACGGTTGAATAAAAAATTCTCTTAAAATGCAAAATTCTATTCTAAATCTATAAAACATATGCGAATTGGCTATTAAATTTATTTGTAATTATAATTAATCTCGTTAGTGTATTTTATAGATTTAATAACATGACTAAACATTAAAAATCTTAATTATACACACAAGGACTTATAAACATATTTACTCTCTAATAAAAGTAGATGCATTTAAATATTTATAAACAAAAAATAAAAACTAAGCATAGTTTAGAGTAAATTTATTCAAATATTTTCTTAAAATGTCTAATTACTGTTACCTAGGATTCCTTATAGGCAATTGAACCCTTTCTCCAAGGACATAGAAATATGCCATTTTTTTATTAAAAAATCCCAATAAAGGAAATACAATAGTTTGCCCCCCATCTCTCAACGCGGGACCCCCTCCCCTCACTATACATTATATGTTTGAACTTGAGTGGAGCCATATTTTCTATTTCTACATTTGAATGAATCCTTGTTTTTCTTTCTTTCTATTTACCATGTAGTTAGAGAAAAATTTATTTTTTGACCATGATCTTAATAAAAAACCAATTGTTTCAGGGAGGAAGAAATTCAAAGGTAAAGAAAACCCCAGAGCAAGCTTATTTATTTAAATTTGGGTTGACCTTTGTTAGAGGTCGGGGCCGAAAATTCCAGCACACACAAACACACATAAATATCTCTCTATCTATATATATATATATATATAGATATATAGATATATAGATAGATAGATTTGGTAGTATATAAAATTTTTTTGATATAAATATATACTACTACTTGTAGTATATATTTATTTTATATAAACTTTTTGACGAAAGATATAATAACTCGATTATAAAAACAATAAAAGTCAAAGTATATAAATTTTGAGATGCAACACTATGTATATATATATGTCTTTAGGCGAGAGATTTCTTATATATATATATAT
>JAAAKE020099688.1:0-39733 GCA_010014785.2 Anisolabis maritima
ACTCATTGCTTTAAATTTACAGTGAGATTTACCTATAATACCCAATTACGAAAATCCAACCCCTGTTCATGTGCTTCCATTTAGAATCATCTTATTAATTTATTTTATGTCCAGCCTTCTTCGTATAATTATTTGCTACATTTTGTTTTTATGTAGGTCGGATAATAAACCATTAAGATTCCAAAGGACCGTTTGTCTACTTTTCAATGTAACAGATTATAAAATTGTATAGTTTGTTTTTATTTATTTATTTTAGACTTTTTAGGCATCTGATGCAATTTTTGATATTTATTTAAGCCAATATAATTTTATCGCTCATGACGGGAAGCGAACCATTGACCATTATGATGCAAGAGCTCAAAGGGGCAGAAGCAATACAACAACAACAACAATAATTCATAATTATATATAAAAGATAATTTATAATAATTAACTAAATTATCATTAAATTTATACTCACATTTCTACTTCTCTTTCTATTTCAGACATCTTTTCATCAAGTGTCAAGCAATATGACGACTGGCCTATCACTCGCATTTATAATTCTTTATTTTCAATTCACTGGAAGAAGGAAGGTAAGCACGAAAAATCAAAATATTTTAAAAATAAAAGAATTCATTTTTTTTTATATTAACTAATTACCAATTTTTTGATTATTAAAAAAATTTTTTTTGTTGTGATCCCAAAATATAATTTATTTTCACAATTCAGAAATACATCAATGGAATAATATTTTTCAAAAGAATAATACATTTTTTCTGGTTTTTGTGGGCAGGATTGTTGATTGAATGGATGTTAGAGTTAGACAGAAATAACGCAAATGAGTGAGGATAAAGTTATTCTTGTGCTACTTTTAGGGGAGGGAGATTGAGGGACGACGATCACCACATTGTCGATAGTCGAACTTGTTCTTCGGGGTGATGCTGACAACTTTATGTTGTTGCCCACACCTCAAGGGGAAGGCCTAATTATGTTGACATTTGGGTGGGGAGAGAATTCTCCAATTTGTAGACAGACAATGGTAGTGTAATTTTAAATAATTTGATACGGATAATTTTGATTTCAACTACTAGAAAATAAATATCTTCAAAAATTTTATTCGATAAATAATAAATTAATAATCTACTCGCACATCTGATGACCACATAAAATGATACCTTCTTTCACATACCAAACCAAGAATAGTAATTCTTCTTTTCTTTCTTTTACCCATTCTTTTTATTTAAGGACTTTAGGACTAGGCTATGCAAACCGCATATGGATCAGCAGAAAATTGTAATCTACAATATTTTTGTTTATTTTTCAAGCTTGGTATTATAAATATATTGTGCCTTATTTATTGACTTATGCTTAACATTTAATAATATTAATATATTTTTTGTTGTTGTTTGAATTGTTTGTTATTTCTTTTTCTAAACTTCTCAATTTATTTTAAATTTCCTCCTTTTTTTTTTTTTATTATTTTCTTTGTTGTGTATTGAGTTTGTTTTTGAAATTTTCTTTGGCTTTGGGCTGGCCCCCTCTGAATATTCCACCTTTTCTGCATGACTCTCTCTTTGTTGACATATACATCTTTAGTGGACATATAATATTTGTTATAGAATAAGAATTTAACGCTAATCCGCGATCATTATTTCAAATACTTTACAAGTTTATCAAGAAAAATCATAAAAATTAAATAACAAATTTTCAAAATATTTAAAAATATGAGTTAAAATAATTTTTTTTACTGATAATGCTCATGCTTGAAGGCTTTAGTTTTATATGATCTATACCCAAACATTTCCAAAATAAGCCAACCTTGACATTCAGGATGGCAAAGAAGAAAAAGAAGAATAAAGAAATTAAAGAAATAAGTATATTATAAATTTATTTACGATATAAGTTTAATTACAAATCAAAAAATAAATGGAAATATATAGGTAATTTGTTTAAAAATAATTTTCATTTAATTTGTTTTAAGATTATTCTAATATGAAATCAGAAAAAAAAAACGATTAGTACAAATCCCGGCTAAACCATTAACGAGGATGGTTGCACCTCATGCTATCAGAACTAAATTAAATGCGACCTAATTATAGAAATCTTAATGATATAATTTATAAACTTATTTTAATCTTATAGTATAGAGGACAAATCTCAAGATTTTTTCTTTTTTACGTTTGATTTCGTTCAAATATAGATTATTTCTCCTACTTAAAGCTCTGATGTTGATGTATAAGTAGGGGTGGCAAACGAGTTCCACTCAATAAAAATGAGCCGCTTGTTTTGGAGCATTAGAATGATGACGGCGAGTAGCTACCGGGCCAAAGGGCCGAGCGTGCCGCCATTTATTCACACGACCAACTAACTTTTCTTCTTGGAATCAATAAGAAACGCATCTTGTCAACACAGGCCCAGAAATTTTAATTAACTCAATCAAAAAGAATCCTGTCCAAAGTCGTGAGACTTTATTGATGATGGCGCTGCAACGTTCATGATCATTAAGAAGAGGTTTCTCTCCCTCTTTCTCTCTCTTTTAGATAATAAGGAATTTGTTAACCCTGGTTGAGATTAGAATCCGAATTGTTTTTTTTTTTTTTTTTTGATTCGAAAAAAAAATAGGAAGAAATTTATATTTTCTATAATTATAAATATGGATAAATACTTTCTCATTTTCTCTATCTACCATGGGGTGCATAAATTTGTTCGTGTTTGATTACAGAAAGGTAGGTAACTCAAATGACCAACTCACTAATGGATTTTTTGATTAATTCCAGAGCCAGTCTAGATCAGACCACGCTTGGTCAGTAAATTTCTAGGGAAATTTAATAACTACGCAACGCTCTAGAGAAACTCTGGAGTCGAAAAAACGGATCACGAATGCGCATTTGTTAATTTTTCATAGAATTTAACAACTCACTATGTATAGTCCACTCTATGTGATTTCTTTTTCTGGTCCGGTTGGATTATTTTATTCAAAATTTTGTTCTACCATCTTGGATATTTAGATCATTTAAGCCTCGAACGTTTCTTTGATTTTCTGGTATTCTGCTCACAAAACACACACATAGCGGCCTAGCCAAAACATTTTCTTTGGGGGAGAGGGGAGAAGGTCAAAAATACAAACAAAATGTTTACACTCTTAAAAATATAAATGGAATTTTGCCAAGTTGGATTTCGTGGAGGGAAAATTTGGCAACTTAAAGCAGGGGTCTTCAACATTAATTGGACACTTTCAAAAGAAATAATATCTTGAGGCGGGCTACACTTACCAATATTATGCAATAGCTTTAATAAATTTTTATTTAAAAACAAATTTGAAGTATTTGTAGTAACATAAAAGAAAACAAATAAATAACATAAAAATTTTATTTACAGTAGCAATTTTGTTAAAATTTTATAATAGCATAGAAGAACAAAATACAATATTAAAAAGATATGTGTGTATCCTGTGCCATGTATAAATTATCCAAATTTGTAAAAGATTAGGGAAGCGCACTTGTGTGGGTTCACAGCATGCTCACGTTTAGCAGAACGCTACCTAATTCCTTATATTTTGTGAAAACTGTAATATTTCGTTGTGCAGGACAAATTATTAAAAAATTTATAATTGCTTGGCGGGCCGCAGGTTGCCGACTCCTCACTTAAAGTATCTTGATCGAAAATACCAAAAAAAATTTTGATCTGTTTTCTTTAAGGAAAAAGTAGACTTTTTTTTGCCAACTAGAGGCGAGGACTCATTCATCCCCTCTGACTACGACCCAGCATACACACACACACACAGAGAGAGAGAGAGAGAGAGAGAGAGAGACCATTTAACAAACATCGTTATTTTTAGCGATCATATTACTTTCCCCTATTATATTTCAAAGAGAAAGTAATTATATCAATTATATTTTTTTCAGAATTTTTTTTTTTTTTTGCAAAATATTACCCTATAATATATCACAAAACTCAGTTTTCGCTTTTCTTCGCCATCAACCATTTTTATGAGCAAACTTGATCCAAGCAAAAAAATCTTTATTTCTTCCAATGAGTCACCAAAAAATCTTGCATTTGCATTTCTCAATCTATACACAACATCGATTTATTTAAGCATATCTTGACATTGAAAAAAAGGTCAGAACTGTTCATTTAATAAATGTATTGAACAATACGTGCTTCTAACGTTTCGGTTTTAAGTCCAGATCATTTTCAGATCGTATTGAAAAATTCAGAATTTTCCATGATGGGTCTTACTAGTCGTAGCAATCGATTAAAAAGATTTAATAGTTAAAATTTTATAAAATATTTATATTTTTTTCGTATTCCAATTTTTTTTTCGTCCTCCCACTCTTTCTTGAAATGTTATTATTTTATAAGAGTGTTTTTCTGTTTAAGGGTAGAGTGTTCTTTTTGGAAAAAGAAACAATAATATAATATGATTCTTTAATTAAGAAAAAGATTAACAAGTCACCGCTGATTAGATATTTTAAATTTTGATTTCATTTTCTTTTTGATTTAAAAAAAAAATTATATCCTCTCTGAATAAAATTAGATTGAGAAAAATACTTACAGCATTCAAATTTAAATCTTTTATATACAATGTTTCCGATTTTTTTATTGTAATTTAATTAATGAGTTCTTATAGTACTATCATTGACCGAGTACTTTTACCCAAATGAATAGTCGATTTTATTTCTAAAGAATTTCCTTAGCAATTGCTTTTAAATAGCATTGAATTCGTGACATTTTTCTTCCTAAAGGTCGAGGCCATTTGTTCTTTCAATATACAAATGGCTACTTTACTTTTACATGTTTGGCTTTGCGCTCCTACTCACTTCAACGCGTAATCAAATCCAAAAAATAAATTTGCCACTTGTCAAAAAAATTTCAGCTCACCATCGCTATTTATTTCCTCATAAATTGTATAATTTTATTAAAGAATAAATGAAAAGAACATCATAATATATAATTTAATGAGGTTATTGGCTATACACACCTAATCATGAAAGAATCCGGTTTTTTCAACATCGGTGAAACCCACTATTTTTAAATAATTTCTTTTATAATTCCCATTGTTTCTTTTTCTTTTTTTTTTTACTAAAATAAAAAAATTTAATTTCGTCAAATAAAATGAGTTTTTTACAGATTGTCTAGATTAATCGAATTTTTTGATTGCTTTATACAGAATGAAATGAACATTTCAGAAATAGTTAGAATTCATAGGTCGTCATATTTGGATGGGTCTTTGCTGCATTTATTTGTATTTTGTATATTAGAAAAAGTTAAAAATAACTCTTCACTCTATTATAGATTCTTTTAGAAATTATTTTATATATAAGGGATGGGGGGTGATACTCCTCTTGGACCCTTTGAGTTGACAAAATTAACTCTAAAAATGAAAAGATGAAAAAATTTAAAAATTCTGGTATTTGACAAAATTTAATTAAATTATTAATTTATTTATCCAAGTTATTTAGGTCTTTTTTTTTTTTTTAAAGAAATACTTAAATTTGTTACCATTTTTTTTTATTCTCCTCAAATGTGCCGTAATTACACCTCTGTCTTCCACTTTCTTATTTTAATCACTCAATGATCTTTAATGGCGGGCGCTAAAGAAATTATAGAATATTATATATAAAAAATTTTACTATTACAGAGTGAATAAAATATATGGAATTTTGAAAAATATTTCTCTTAAATTGTATTGAAATTAAAATGAAGCCAATTTCTTTTAATATTTTTATTAATTAAAAAAATACTTTGAATATAAAGTAGGAACACAAGTGCGATAGGATACTAAATACTTTTAATTTTGGAAAATATGATTCAATATTTTCAAGAACCTCCAGTACTATAGAATATCCAGTACTTTTTTAGAGTGCTTCTGCAACAAATGATTGTTAAAGGTACTTTCATTACTACTAGTTAATCAAAATAAAAATTTAATATTTTCAAATAAGAATATTAAATATTTATGTACTTTAGGAAAGCACTAGCACTAAATACTACAAATAAATAAAATATATTTAATAGTCTGTACTAAGTATTATTAGTATTTTTATAAAATAGTTCGTTCTTTGTGTAGTTTGTCAAATCCCGGTCTACAAATAAAAACGCAATAATAAAGACAATCTTCTAAAAAGAACGTAAATTATTTATGTATAATCAGCAATTCATTTGCAATTATTTTATCAGATCGTTTAACAATTAATTAAAATAATCGCTGTAAGATTTGAAAGCAATTTATTATTCTTTTAGTGAGTTGAATTGGTGTGATAATTTAAAGGCGAGGAAGGCGTGACCATTCTTGTAAGCCACATGTAAAGAGGAATGCCATAAAAAATATTAGCTACAACAAATGATTTCCAATTGAGGATATTTTATGAATTAACATACTGTTTGTTTATTTATATCAAGGTATTTTATGCGATTAATTAAATATTTATATTATATTAGAATGAAATCTTTTATAAGCTCGAACATTAAAATAAAAACACATAGGCATATTATAATTTAATGTCTAAAAATAATATAATAAAAAAATATTATATTAAATAAATGAATATATATTGACAAATATATAATATTTAAGTTCACTGAAATAATATAGATGTGAAGATGATTGAACAGCAAGGGAATGTTAAGCTTTTGAAAAAATAGGCACCAGTAAAATTAACACCGAATCCTATTAACATTTTATCGAATAAAAACTTAGTGCTTAAAAAAATTCTCTTTTTAAAAAGGATTACATTTGGCTTTTTCATTTCCTAGGATGATATGGCCAACTCGTCCTTTGCTATGCGCATACGAGAAAGTGATAGAGATAGGATAATACCACCCAAACAAAAAAAAAAAATACTTTTAGAAAATATAAATCTATAGTATCTTAAAAATATGGATATAAATTATAATCATCCAAATAAATTTTTCAGATTTGTAATCATTTTAATTCTCTTAAAATAAAACATTAGAAAAAAACCGCTTTAGAGGAAAGGGCGAATCCTAAATTTTCTCTCACTACAGCATATTTTTAACTGAATTATTATAATAATTAATTAATTCAGTCAAACTCGAAAGCGAAAAAATTGCCACCTTTTTTTTTTTTGGAACATTTTTTATTGAATATCAATAGTATTTTCAAGGTTTTAATGAAATATTTCAACAAAAAAATAAAATACATTAAGGATCGAGTTTTCTATTATTTTTTCAAGTTTCGTGGAATTAAAGATTTGAATGGCTCATACCTGGCTTTTTATTTATATAGTTGTCCTTAATTTTAAATTAAACATTTCTTACTATGGATCAAATTTAAATTTTTATTAAAACACTATTTTACAAAAAATTCTTATTTTTTTATATAATAGTTTAACCTTTTATATTAAAAATTGGGTATTAATTTTATTTATAACAAAATCGAAAAAAAAAATTATTTAAAAAATATAGTATTCTTATTAACATATTGAATTTTTTATAATTCTTAAAATAATATCTAAGTTTATATTAAAAATGCCCTCTTTCTCTTATAATATTCATCCCTCTAGATGACTAATAAATGATTTTATAGAAAGACCTTAGACCTCAGGTGATATAGATTATGTTTCACAGACAAAGTCTGATCGTTTTTTTAAAGGTTCCTGTTTTCTCAAATGAATATCCCTACCTATTAAAAGAGAAGTCAGAAAATATTTTTTTCTAAGGCCCACATAACTCGGAAAGGCGGAGTCTCCTGTTTCAAGAGCTGTATTAATTAAGAGACTTGAAGGTCTCTGAAGCGATGATCCTGGCCTCAACATGGCTTATGTTAATGCACTTAAAATTTACTTAAAACTCCATCAACACAATGCAGCTCAATTTGGATGAAATAAAGACCCGGGATAAATATAAACAAAAAAAATCTTAAGAAATTCTGACACGAACATGCAGATGGTCAATAACCTTGACAAGCCAACAAACAATAAAATTATGAAAAAAAAAATACCAGCAAAATTAAAAGCATTGATTTTAATAAAAATATATCTTTTTATCAAGAAGAATTTTTTTACGGCTAAAACTGAAACAAATCATATCTTAAAATGATGTAATTAATTTTTCCTTATCTACCTAGGATCAGACTGTCGGAATTCTCTCTGAGAAAGAGTTTGAGAAGGAAAGAAAAAAAACCATTGGAATTTTTTAGCCCGATCAAAAGCGTGTATTTTGAATGGTTAACACAGTTATATAAAATCCGAGTTGTCAATCTGTTGTGATCTGTGGAGCTTTAGGATCGGGATGATGGATGCCTTGCTGTTCTTGCTCTCTCTCTCTCTCTCTTTCTCTCTCGCTCTTCAGATCCTTGTCATTGAAACGATTCGAATTGATTTGGGGGCCACCCTATGCTTTTCGTCCATTTGCTGTCAGTAGGTAAATTATGAAACACAGCTGGATGGGGTCAAAGTTATTGACTCGTGAAATCAGATATTAAGACCGTCAACGTTCATCAATTACTGTTCTATTTCGGCCAATGAGTTCTTAAGTTTCATTAATAGAGGTAAAAAGCAGCACCAGGTTCCATTGTCACTCGGATACCCGAACCTTGATGTGTTATTACCCGGGATTCGACTAAATGCCTCTCGTATCTTGTTCTATCATCAATCATAATCACAGAATCGCTTAAGAGAGGCAAGAAGATGGCGCTTCTCTTTTCTGAAGACATGCATTCTCGAAACGTCACAGGGAATCAAACCAATCCAGAATGGAAAATACAGCTACTCACTAGAAAGAACATGGCAATTATATATTCAACGTTTTTTTTTCTTTTCTGAATGATAACCCTAACTTGGAGCGGCTTGGCCAAAAGAATCACATTGTATGCCATTTACCGTTTTAAAACCGTCAGAAATAATAATATGCTTGAAATTTAAATGGTGAATGAATCAAAAAATATTTATTAAAAAGATATCTTTCATTAATAATTAACGTCAAAAAATTATGGTAAAAAAATTAAAGAAAAGAATAATGTTTCAAATAAATAATTATTTCATTAATATTAAAAACCTCTATATGTCATTCAAAAAATAATTTTTTTTTTCTTTTAATGAGCATAATCCCTCTACATCTCTTATCTAATGATGCCAGATAACAGAAAATAAATGAGCCTTAGTATCTAAAAGAGAATTCAAAGATTCAAGTCATTAATAAAAAGTCTAGAGGAAATTAATTTTTTGAATATTAGAGAAATAGAAATAGTTAACATTTTTGCAAATGAAATTATACTATTCGGTCTTTATTTTAGTCCATTGACTATTGTAATGTGGATTTGAACAAGAAAGAAATCTAGAGAAAATTTGATTTTTGTAAAATGGATGAAAACTTAATATCTGGAAGGTAAATAAAGAAAGAAGACGACCAAAACTTTGTCAAGTTCAGAGTAAATAAAGAATAAATACCATTTGGACGTTTCTGCTACTTTATAATAGAGATAAATACTCTCTCGTTTTTTTTTTTTTACTAAAAATAGTATTTTGTTTTTAATATATTTGCACTAAATAAAGCAGTAGCGTATCCAGAATTCTTATTTGGGAGGGGGGAATTCAATTTTTTTATTGAATACCTTTTAGAGTTAGTCTTTATTTGTAACTTTTTATTTTTAATTATAAATTCTATTTCCAAATTTCTAAATTTTGTATTTTTTTTTTTTTTTATATATTTATTGAAATTTTGTGTGAATTTTTGCAACTTTTTTTTGACTTTAGAGGGCCTGGCCTCTTCCAGTTGCTTCAGAATCCGCCAGTAAATTGCAGGGTGACTCTCATTTACAGCAGGCTTTAGTCAAGTTTAAATTCGCGATTATTAAACAAAATTCATAAAAATCAAAATAAATTTCAAAATAAATACTTTCACACTATATATTTCAGAAAACAAAAAGTAAAATTTGTTAATTTTTAAGCGAATTAAAAAAAATTAAAGTATTAAAGCTTAAAGTTTCATTATTAAATAAACAATTATTTTTTTTTTTGTTTAACTTTATAAATTTATTTGCATAATATACAACATTTCGCACATAGAAGGCGAGTGGTAAGCGGATGGCGAAACTGAAGTTTCAATACAAGTGCAAAGTTTGAGTCCCGCTTGTTGCAAAAAATTATTCAACATTGCCTTAGTATAGGAAAATGAAAGATAATCTCATCCCCGGTACCAGGTACAAACGGCCCAATTCGTGATGGCCTAAATGCCTGTGGAACGAGAAACCCGTTCCTAAAATTAAATCCATCCACACATTTCGGTCATTCGTTAATAAACTAACAATGAATTTACAACCAAGATGTCAGCCTGGCGAAATTGTAGTGCCAAAAGGAATGGGCGTGGATGGCGGCCATCTTGGATTCACTTATATTCAAATACCTTCAGAATGAATGACCAGAAAGATGTATTTTATACAAATAAATTATCACAAATATGATAATTATTTATTAAATTTTTTTTTCACAGGGAAACGGTGTGAAAATTTTTATTTAAATAACCGATACTACTAGATAATTCTGGTGTTTGGAAATACATATAATTTTATTAAATATTATTTTCGAACGTTATTTGAATTTTTATTTGTATTGAGTCGATAAATATTTGACCTTTGTGTATTTACATATAGCAGCTTTGCATGACTCTTTGCTCTCAGCTGGTTAATAAGTAAAGTGAAGTTGGCTCTCACGTTTGAATACCCATTTTGTTTTTATTCGTCTGAGGGCCGAAATTCAATTCGATCAGCTTTTGTTAGCTAATCGAACTTTAACCATATTAGCTCAAGCGATGGTGGATCATGTTGCCTTGGCTATACAAAATTGACCACGGATAATTTTTCTTGGTAGGATTAAAATATAATTATGTTTAAAAATGATCTTGTATATATATATATATATCTATGTATACGAAACTCACGGACTCAAAGGTAAATTGATTTCCTTAAGGAAGACTGGCACATGTCAGTCCTCATGGCAGTCACGCAGCTGACAGATGTCAATTTTTCAGTTCGCCGAGATTACTTACCTGTAAAAAAAATATACATATATGAGCGGAAAAATATTAAACAAGGTGTTGAATTATTACAAACACCAACACTTAAAAATTTATTATATTATTCTTAGCACAATTGAGTTTTTTAATTAGGCTTGGGAATTTTAACCGGTTAAAAGAAATCATTCATATAAAGCAACATATTTTATAATCGGTTAACCAGTTAACATTATCTGAAATTCTATCATATAATCGGATAAAGCATTGCATGTGAAAATATGTCAATAAAATGTTGATGGCAAGGATCAATTATCTGAATAATTTTCGGCTGTTAACTGGTTAAATTTTTTTCCAAAATTCCTTTTATATTAAAGATAAATTAAATTTGTAATTCAAACTTTTATGTGTGAAGGGTCTCATAGAATACATTTTTTAATCAAGACTCATTAAATTAATATCGAAATGATAATTTTTATTTATTTACATACTTTAGTAATGGTAATTTTATGTAATAAATAGTTACTATAAAGTTATTTTTTCGTTTTTAATTTTTTTAAAATTTGAATTAAATATCAAAATATGTTCGTGTCTATAAATAATGTTGTTTAAAAATGAGAATTACACTCTCTATCCTGATTATTGAACTAATGATAGTAACATGAATATTTATTTAAACTCGGAATTCGATAAATATGAAAGAGAAAAACGGAACACTTCGAAAATGAAAGTTTTTTTATTGTGACTGGAAAAAAACTTTTTTAAATTTAATTATCATTAAGATTATTCATATATAAATGAAATGTTAATGTACTCGATACCTAAACAATTTTTTCAGTAAAATATATTTTTTTTTTTAACTTTTATATAATAATAATAATACTGAGCTTGTTACTCTAATTTTTTAACTTCAAAATATTATTTTCTTTTCGATGGAAGGCCCGTCCGTATTCAGAAATGATCCTAAAGAAAATCTTAGCTTTGAGTGAATTTTTATATGCTTTTTCTTAAGTTAAAATATTCCTTAACCGTTTAATTAAGAAACTTAATGAAGATCTTAGAATTCGAATAAAAATTTTAATTTAATAAATTCTATTTAAAAAAGCATGGTAAAATTTCTCTTAAGAACTTTCTGAACACGGGTCAGGAATGAATAAAAAATCAATTTACAACAAATAAGAAACATTTGATACAGAGATTACGAAAAAATTTATTACATAATTATAAATTCAATTTATTTATTTCTTAAAAAATGCGACTCTTTGTTACGGATTTTCTGGGTACTATGGGATGGGAATTTTGAAAACTGGATCCCAATTTAAACAGAATTACGATTCATCGACCATTAGAGATTATTTGGTTATTAAAGAGATGATAAGTCGGTCCCTTTATGTCCCATGTTAAGGATATTTTTCAATTTTTTTCCGGCAAAATTTCTTGGTTTATTATTATAAAATTAGTATTTTAACTGATTAGTCGGCTTATCGGTAAATCTCTATTAGTTTCCTTTAGATGTTACATTTCTCTTTTCCTACATTAAACAGATTTTTGAATTTTAATCATTTTCTGCGTTTTTCGTCGAATAAACAAATGGCAATTACTACATACTAGGCATAATATTGCTTATTTCACTTAATAGTACACATTTAAAGAATTCGAGGACATTCTTTTATTTGAAGAAGCTGAGATGCAAGCAAAATTTTCTACTACGACAATAAATATTTTTTTATTATTTCGAACCTCGTTATTATTATCGAACAATGTCGTATATATCTAAATACTCATGTTGTTAATTAGTAAATAATTTTAAATTATTTAAAATGTAAATTTCTTATGAAAATAATTCAGAAAAAAATTCTTCTGCCCCTACAAATTTTTGGCTCATTTTGTGACAATGTATTCAACAAGTGAAATAAATTTTAATGACTACAAATTAGCTTTTAAACAAGTAACACCTTAAAGAATAAACTTAAAAAAATTCTTCCTGTCAGGGATTTCCTGTTTAAGAAATATATAAAAAAAAAATCTTAAAAAATTAATGAAATATTTATTAATCTAAATTGCAAATAAAAAAGAAGAAATTTTAATTATATAAATAAAAAAAAATTCCAAATGTTAAAAGAATTAATTGCTTTACATCGATTGAGTAAATAATTTAAATATTTAATCTTAATCTTAGGACCGTATGAACGCAGTCGCCGCAGGAACCGACTCGCCTGATTTAAATAAATACCAAAATAAAAAAAAAAATACAAAAGAAAAAGAACAAAAATTTAAATAAATAAAAAAAATTACTAGTATATATAACAAAAAAAAAAAATAAAATAAAATAAAAAAAAAGAGGGAAAAATTAAATAAGTATAAAAATAGATGTATGGAGAATCGTTAGGAATTATGAATATTTCAATGAATTTTTTTTTAACTTTTATTCCTTAATATCATTCATTTGCTGTTTTTAGTAAAAAAAATATTTTTTAATTAGGAATTTTTATTATTTATTCACTCAGGGGCTCACGAGTTACCCGAGCTAATACTGGCATTTCTTCAGCCAGACTTACTACTCTCTCTTCACCAAAGGACAAGCTGCCTGTCTCTCTCTTTCTCTCTCTATCGAACATATTTCTGAAATTTTTATCCCGAGCCCAAATCATGATTAAAAGGCAAGGGAAAAAATACTGGTTAACTGGGTTTATTTGAAATATATTAGATACTTTAGCATTAGCCCATCACAGCAAAAAGTTTCAATTACATCACTACTCTTGGATCAAATAAAAATTATAAAATACTTTTTTTTTTTTTTTTAATTTATTTAAAATAAAATAGAGCTATTATGTCTATTAAAATATTTAATCAGTAAAACTTCTATAAACCGACATTCTCGGTATTCTAAAAGTTATATAGAGGTTTTCAGTATTTGTAGATTAATATAAGTAGGTCCAAAGTCTATTATATCTAGTTGTCAGGAAAATAGAGGTGTCCCGTATAAGTGGTTACACTTTATTTTGTTTCATCTTAATAGATAAGATAATACATGAAAACTAAAATTAATTAAAATGTTCTCCATTTCTGCTCAAGTTTATTTTTTCGATTTTATGTAGCACTTCATATTATTTATTAAGACAAAATATAGTTTTTGTTCAATTTATTTTAATACGGATAGTATCTGTTAATATAAAAAATAATATTAAAAAAAAAAAAAAATTAAAAATAACTTAATCAGAAAACTAAAAAATTTATTATATAGTTAAAATTTTTTATAGGTTTAGCAAAATAAATATAAAACCTATTTAATTAAAAAAAAATTATTAATTTCTTTTAAATGATTAAATTATATATTTTTCAATCAATACAAATAATAAATATTGATAATTTCAAAAATTAATAAGAAATATACACCACAGACCACTTCCAAATAAGGTTGAAATTTTATATATAAAAAAGATGTCATCACAAATTATTTCTTTAATAATTAGCAATTTTACATTAATAATATGACATGAATTTCGTTTTGGTATTATATACCAATTTAAAAATGTTTAGAAAATAATAAAATGCTTTTTTTAATGCGCTCTGACATAATTCGATTTAAAAAAAGTGGCACTTGTCGCAGGCGCCAGGACAAAGACACGAATCAGGTGCATTGACCACCTGAACTTGAATGCCCCTCTGGCCAATCTCTTTGTGTTCGTTCTGCTTAATGTCTCTGTAGGGACAAGGGAAACTGTTCTACTTTTCATCAACTGCCCTACGCGTTAATTATCTCTCTTCTTTTTAATTAATTCGACGGGGTCCACTTTTAACCAGGAGGTTCCCACTTACTAGACCTCCCCAATGAAAAAATATTTTTTTCTCAAGCCCTCCTTATGGGCGGAGCTCAAAAAGAAGAAATGCCTCTATCCCCACTTTTATATTTGATACTTGATGACACTTAAATTTATTAAGTATAAATTAACTATTTATACTAGCGTTCACTGCGAAGTAGTAAGCTGGCTCTGATATTTAATAATGGAAGATGGAGCAGGCGGCCTGATAGGAAGCCTCTACGATATTAAAACGCTCAAGTTGGAGACGTTTCAAACAATTTTGGCACTCGAACAGTAGCACTGTATATAAGCTGATAAGCATTGAGTGACATTAATATACATGCATTATTTGTATCTTAAATGTACAACAAACTGATAAGACTGCTGATTGTATTATTAAAATAAAGTCGAAACGTCTCAAAGTTGAGAGTTTTAATATCGTAGTGGCTTCTCATCTGGCTATCAACTCCATTGTTATACTAGCCTTCTTCAATTTTTTAACGGAATTCATCAAAAAACAAATTACTTAATTATTTCTTTGTGATCAATTCTATTAATTATGGAACAGGACAAATAATATTACTACAAACTAATATAAATAATAATTTGAAACACTAGGGAAGGTTGTGGTGAACCCCTGAGTCTGCAGAACACTGATGAACGTTATACAATAGTTTATACAAATAATCATAAAGTTTTGAGTTTGAGTGTCTTTATGGAAAATGAATTTTTAACTATTAATATTTAATTCATATATCACTGTCACCTCTCACAAATTGAAAATAATATATTTATCAAATTATTTTCTTTCTTTAATGAATTAACCCCTCAATCGGATCACCTGTCATTCACATAACAATAATTATAATAATCCATTGAATTGCAAAGTGATCAGCATTTTCAGAATAGAACACTTTTAATTAACTATCCGTTTTTAATTCAAACTCTATTTCGGTTGGAAGAACATAATATTGAATAGATTAATATTTTTATTAATAAAGTTATTTGTTTTTTTATTGTATAAGAGCAGGGGCATATCTGGGTCCTCCCTTCAAAATGGTTAAACACACACCATATTTCATGCCCTCCCCGCACCCTTTAAAAAAATTAAATAAAATTCACTATATGAGACGAAACAATATTTTTTATTTAAAATTAAAAAACACAACACAGGAATACATAGTAAGTAGTTTTACGGATTTTTGTTTAGGAGAATTCAAAATTTTTTTCTTGCAATTATTTGTTTTTCGAAATTCCATAAAACTTTTATTTGTAATTGCTTCATCTATTTCATGGGTTTTTATTTTTATTCTTTTCAAATTTTTTTTTACTTTTTGGGAGGGGGGGGGGCGGCCCTCTGGTTTCCCCTAAATACTACCACAGGGTAACCATGAACTTTCCTAACTTATTTATTGCGAAGTAATGTCGAATCTAATTTTACAACTATTTGGAAAAATGTTATTTTTATATTTTTTTAATTTATTTATTATTTTAAAATCCTTATTACAATTAGATCTTATGTAATTCAATCTTTTTTTTATTTGTTTTATTAAAAAGTAACAAAAATAATTATTTATGATTTCAGTAGAAATTTCAAGCTCACTGATTCGATATTTTGTTATTTTTTTAATAAACATAATACTGGTAAGACTTTTGAACTTCCTTTTTAAAAATAACATTCTCCAGTATGAAAGGAAGTACGGTAATCAACAATGATGTAATTTATTGTTTAAAGAATTACACAGAGCAACAATTTCTTTGAATTTTCACGGAGAAGAAAATACTCCGAAATGTCAATTATTATTTTTCTGTATATAATGAGGCTTTTTTTTTATATATATAAAAAGAAAAAAAAATGAGCTGAAAATATAATTGCGTGAATTCAGTCTGGAAAGAAGATACATAACTTATGATTATTAGAAGTAAAACTTTCATAATTGTTATCATTATTAATTACAGTAAACTGTGTTTATTTATTTGTACGTTTTCGGTTAATGTCTTTGTCTTAAAGTAAAAATTCATACTAGAGATCATTCAAGTCTATTTACCATTCATTTTGATTCGGTCTCGTTCACTTTTGTCCATCTTGTGTTATGCTTCCCTTTATAATTTTACGTTTTATTTTTATCAATAAGACCTTCAGATTTCAATAAAAAGATTTTTAAAAATATTTCCTTAAGGCAATGTTGCCAATTTTACAAGTCACTTAAGGGTGAATTTAAGATCAAATATATAAGGAAATCAACAATATTTTCATCTATTTATATAAAATCAATCAAAAACTTGGCAGAATCGCATAAGAACTTTTTTAAAGAAAGAATTAGTTCATTCCTAACTAGTTCAGTTCTAAATGACCCACCTCTAATTAATACTTTGACAAGTGGTCCCCCTCTAACAAGATATCTCGATGATCTAATATAATTTCTCTCTCCCAAAAAAAGCATATGATGTAATTATCAATTTGAAAGATAAATGCACACCACAAAAATTTCTCGGTATATTTCCAATTTTAAATACACAAATTTTTTTATAAAGAGTGATCTTTCTTTATATTGATATAAGCCTCACATAAATTCTAAGCTCCATTAATTCAGAGTTGTTAACAAAAAATTAATTAATGAGTGCCTTGAATAAATGGATATTTGAGATACACATAAACTGTAATAAATTAACAACGATTCTAAGACAAGTAATTACTTGTAAAATTAAATTAATCGATAATAATTTATTAAAAATTTAATATCAAATTTCAATTAATATTATTTCATATATTTAGATCTGAATAAGATAGAAAATCAATTAAATAATTATAACAACACATTTAGGGGCTCACATTTGGTTATTTGCGGAAGACGTCCACGAGTTTCCTGAGCTAAGATTGGCATTTTTTTTCTCTCTTATTCCTACATAGTCTTTTCACTTTTACCAAACTAACGTCGAAAAAAGGCCCGTCCTATAATTCTTCTTTCGCATTTTTAATTTCTTTACCCCTCAGAAGGAATAATAAGGCGAGGATAAGGGATGTACAGACCGCGGATAGTAGGAGAAATTACTGTTATTTTTAGTATGGTTTTTAGCATTTAAAAAATTTAAAATAGGCTATTTTATTTAGAATTGGTTTTTAAAAAAAAAAACCCGCTCATATGTTCTTTATTTTTTAAAATTTCTTTAGACTTTCGGCTTTTCAATCTATACTCTGTTTTCGGTATATATTGTACTGTTGTATAAGTCAGAGCTTACCATATAATAAATACAAGGGTTGCCCTTTATATTTCGGGATTGAGCTAAACTAGTGCCGCTGACGATTCTATCGTAAAGTTTGACATTTTTGATGGTATACATACTCAGAACGTATTGACATACGAGCGTATTTTTGTAGTTTACAATAACTTGAAATCATCTCAGCTAAAGATGGAATTAAATCGTGAACATTTTCGAGCGATTATTTATTATTTTTTACAACTTTAGACGTGGATTAGCCAACAACAGTGCATCGATAAACTTAATTCGACTTCGCACCATCAAGGACTACTGTTTATCGATGGTTTGCCGACTTCGATCGTGGCCGATGTTCGGTTAAGGACGAATTTCGTGAAGGTCGTCCAAAATCGGTTGTTGTTCCGGAAAACATTGATAACTGATACCGCAAGATCGTCATGTGACTTATCGTGAGATTGAGGTATCCTTGGGCATTAATAGGACAAGCATACATTCAGTATTGCATGAACATTTGGCCGTCAAAAATATTTGTTTTTGATTTCAAATCCCGAAATATAAAAGACAACCCTCGTATACCCATTTTTTTTTTTTTTTTTTTTTTTTTTAAAAATTTTTAATTTTTTTTAAAAAATATTATTTTTAAATATAAACCAAAATTAAAAATAAACAAAAGATTTAAGAGGTCGTATTTTTAAAGGGGCGTATTAGACTGATTTTATTTCAGGGTTTCAAGTCTCGACTTAAATGTATATATATATATATTTAAATATTGGCTTCAAAAATTAATTTCATTGGAGTAACCAATTAAATTACTAAGCTTTTTTCCCCTAAATCCATCTGGTTATATTAATAATTACAAGAGAATATTTTTGAATACGATGTCAAAATTAATTAAATTTAATCATTTTAATTTAAAACTTTCGAATATACAATTTTTTTTTACCAGTGTGATATTTTCGCCTCCCAAAGGGCAGTGAAAATAAACTAATTGTATATATATATATGTTTTGACTCTAAACATTAGACTTCTCTTATTTTTAACTCTTAATTTTCTAATAGAGCGAGAGAGAGAAAAAAAAAAATGAAAGCCGAAATTCGGATATGGGTAAAAAATTACAAGTTATTATTGATAGTTGTTAAAATTTTTATTTTTCCTTTTTCGATACCATTTATCACAATACTGTCAAACTTTGACGGATGATTGATCAAAAAGTTGCAAACATTCCTGACTCGACCGGGATTCAAACAACTGATAATCAAGAAGTGGTGGGAGGAATTGAGTCGTGGCTATCACAGGGAATATAGCCAAACATTGTTAAATAAATGATATTTGCCGTCATAGACTATTTCTTTTCTTCATAATAACAAGTAAGTAAATAACAAAAATTTGGTTCTAGTTTTGGGACCTTATGGTTCATTAAATTTCCAGCCAGACCAATAAAACCAAAAATTTACCAGGTTTTATGTTTAGAATCCACTCCTGAATAAAAAAATTTCTACTCGCCTATGATACTCATTAAGGTGAACAAAGGCTCTTATTCTCTTAAACATCAAACCTTTAATTTATTCAAAATTAACTATTTAAACATTATAGATTATAAATTGAAATAAAATTAAAAAAATTCGCTACAATATCTTCCGGTGGGAGTATAGCATCAGGCAAGGAACATCTTCCTGAGCTTATCACAGTACAATTTTTATTATTGAAAGTGGAGACTTTATTTTATTTTAACGTTTGCTTGTTATGTCTATATTAAAATTAAATTAACATATTAATTATAGGTTTTTAAATACATCATAAGTTGGCACTTTTAGGACTGAACTAGTTCAAAAGGTCGACTCTGAAGAAAATGAAGTAAATGATTGTTCCTAGGCAGTATTGTTAGCTTATCAAATTCTTCAGGCAGCAATAACTTACAATATATATAAACAGATGTAAATATTTTTTGGAAAGGTAAGTGAGGCCTTTTCAGTCGTGTTAAATAGAAAATATATAAATGTAAAAATATATAGTTTATTTAATTTCTCCTCAATCCTCTGGTTTCGACTGTTAATGCTCCTAGTCTTATTTTAGTGTATTCATGAATTCTTTAAGGAATATAAATAAAATATATATTTTTATATTTACATATTTTGTTTTTACTTTAAAGGTGTCATTCCCTTCCTAAAAATATCTACAGTCCTAGATGAATGCAACAGAAAAAATACAAAGTAAATATTGTTGCACATTGGCAGATTGCATTCTATTGTAATTTTTGTGTAAGGGTATCAGCTCAAGATCTAAAGTCCTGACTCAAACCCATTGTGTGCCAATCACGGCCAACTAATTCTCTCAAAAATTGTATAATATTATTTCTTAACAATCTTATAGAGCATTATTTGCAAACCAACGTCTATTTCATATAATACACCAGGGTTAATATTTACTAGTAATATAAATAAAAAAATTTTTTTTAATTAATAATTTTAGAATTTTATTTATATTTCCAAAAATAATAAACTCATTTATTTTAAAGTTCATTCATAGAATGAAACCAGCTTTTTTCTCAACTGCCTCTCACTTCCCTTAATTAGTAAATAACCAACCAACCTCAATGTTACTACTCTACTATAAGAACACTCTCAGGTCAGGCTGATTGAAATATTTGTCAAAAAAGGGAAGTGAGTGGCACCGGGGAGAAAAAAAACTGGTTTGATTTCTCCGAATATTTAACAATATCTTATATTTATTATTTAAAGAAAATTCAAAAAAAATACATTTAGAAGGCTCCTCCAATTTAATTATTTAAAGTATGGCAAAAATAAAAATGTAATTTAAAAAAAAAATCTATTTTTTATAATTTAAAATATGTACATGAATAGAAAATTTTTTTTATAAGTCATTAACGAAGAGGAATAGAAACAATTTAACTCGTATAGGTTTCGGAAGTATTATATAAGGAAAAAAAAGGGACCAGAAAATTTTTATCAGAAAATCTCATCTTGTTTTTATAATTAAAAAGATGAGGTTTGTAAAAGGAAGGTCTCATTTATAATTAACAGGGATTTTAATTCATCAGTAATAATATAAACTAATCTAGCAGATTACTCTCTAACGAAAACTAATATTGCTTAATGAAGGCTAAAATGATGAATTCTAATAATAACATTCAATACTCATTTAATCTCCCTCTCATTCATTAAATTTAATTTTCCCCAAATCCTTTCAAATGCGATGACGGTAGTTGGAGATAAAATAAGCCCATAAAACCCTTTCTTCTGAGTAGAGAGCCAAAGAAGAGAGACAAGAAGGGTTTCAACCACCCAATCAACTAATTAAATAATCCTATTTGATATTTTTTAAAAGAATATATATAGAGGATATATTTATATTATTAGAAATTTCACAAAGGGATTTAGCTGCTGTTAAATTCCATATAGAACAAAATATAATAAATTAATGAATTAAAATAAAACAACACTCGAAAAATTAAATGTTTACCCAGAAGGAAGCAATCAATTTCAAAAGATTAAGAGAGGATTGTATCTGTATTGCGTTAAAGCTTTTTTTAATCAGCCAGTTGAATATTCATTCGATTAAAATGACAAACAACAAAAAATCTGCCGCTCATCACACAACTATCTCAGGAAAGCTGAGTGATGTGCTGTAACACCAGATTTTTGGCGTCGGACCCCCTGTTCACAATTTCATATTATATTTTCAGAGATTTTTCGTTTGTGTCAATTATCACTTAATTTTTCATTCCAAATTTATCGCAAAGAAATATTTATAATTATTATAAAAAAAAAAAAAAAAAAAAAAAAAACTAAACGTTTCTAATCTTAACTAAAGTGAAATATTAGTTGTTTTATATATATATATATAGAATTTCTTGTCCGAATAATTATTCTTTGAATTAGCCATTTAAGAAATAGTTCAATATAGGAAATTCTATATAAAAAAGTTTGATAAAATTTTCTTTAAATTAATAATTTTTCTTAGGACCGCTTTTGAATATAGGCTTAAGACAGTACAAAAATAGTAAAAATATTATTTAATTAAAATACAGAAATGAAACCTTTAAAACCTCAAAGTATGAAATAAATTTCACAAAATTTGGAATATATTCTTTTATTTATTATAAATTTTTGGTACTATTCGGCAAATCAAAAATTACTTACAATTGCCCTTTTATTTATTATTATCTTTAGAGGAAACTATTTATTTAAGTAGTTTTCGGTTATTAAATAAAATAAAAAAAATTAACTACCTCCAAACGGGTTGTTATTTTTCACTTTTCACCATACTTTTATTTAACTATCTCAACACACGGTATTATAATCGATTAGAAAATTCCAGTTTTTCTTCTTTAACTAAATAAATAATTTTTCTCTACTTTTTCATATTCAATAGGAAAAAAAAAATGTTGTTTAGATTAATGAATGTTCGGATGCTTTTTTTTTTAATAATAAAACAAACATTATGTATTTTTTTCCAAATTGATTTATAAATAACATATATTTAATATGTAAACAACATCTTTAAGTTTATATAATATTTAAATATCTATAAATTATTTATATAATTTTTACCTCTAAAATATAAATTACTGGAAGCTGCGTTGTTTGTGGCATAGCTGGTAAATCTCGCTAAAAATCCCTCCCTTTGCAGCAGCAGCTCTATCGAAAGTGAATTTATCCCTGTCAAAATTCGATTTATGAATATTTATATAGACTGGTATTTGTCGCCTCCGTATTCGTCGAGGGAGTTCGATTCTCATCTGCTTATGTCTTTTATTTAATTTATCGCTTCTCTCAGCTAAAAAATCATTATTTTATATATATTTCTAATCCCAACCATGAATGAGTCAGCTCTGAGTCAGATTTTTTCAGAAAAAAGGACCGATGGGAGGATCTCTTTTTTTCGAATGACCTCAGGCCGAAGGCACGGACCTATTCCGTCTAACCGTGGCGGACAGCTATGAGTCTATTAGCCTTCATACCAGACACAGGTTTACGGCATTTAGGAATTTAGGCTCTTCAGACAAAAAAATGTTAACTCAATTTTGTTTCAATAGGTTCAGGAATTTTAAAACAATATAGCCCCTCAAAAGGGTCTGTGAGTCTGGTTTATATCTTAGACAAGAAACTAAATGATTATTATAATTTAAATAGTTTTTTTTTTTTTTTTTTTTTTTAACTGAATCAAATCAAAATATATATTTTAGTTTTATATAAATTTAATAAAACTTAAGAATTTTATTTTAAAATTTTTCTTGTTGTTTTTGCCTTCTGTTCTTAGCTAGACTACCAATAAAGTGTTAGACTAACGACCTCTTGATCTTAGATAAGAAATTAGTTAATTAATTATTTATTATTGTAATTATTATAAAAAAGAATGATTTTATTCAGTTTTGTTACTTATAATAGAAATTTAATAAAATTCGAGAAATTTTTTTGCTTTGTTTTTGTCTTCTGCTTCTTCTCTGGAAGTTTTCGCCCCTTCAAGCATCAGACTATCTGAGGGCTCAAACTGAGACAACCAGATCAAATCAAAATATGTTTGGTTTTATTCAGTTTTGTTAGAAATTTTTTTGCTTTGTTTTTGTCTTCTGCTCCATATAGTCTTCACCCCTTACGTCCACACCATTCAAGCGACAGGCTATCCGACGGTTTTGTCTCTCTCTTTCAGATCTATAATTTCCCCTATCAACCCAGGAATCAGAGCTAGATTAAAAAAAAAAAAAAAAATATTTTAAATAAACTTGCCAACTAGACGCCACCCACTTCCGAATATTTCTTGCATCGTTCAATCGTTACAGATTTTAACATTTATTTATTTTTTAATTTTAACACTGATATGTTAAAATGTAATTGTACTATTCCAAAAATTACTGTAAAATTATGTAATGAGGCATAAAATAACCAAATCGTCGTAGCAACCTATAATCATTAATAATATAATCGTTTGAAAAATTAAAATATTGAATATAATTTTCTACTCACAATTCTATATTGATAAAAAAAAATTTTCTTATCTCCCCCCTCCCCCTCCACATCTATATAGAGCTTTAGAAGAAAAAAAAATACTTTTCTTTTTTTTTAGGATATTTTTAATATACTAAAAATTTTAATTTAGCAAAGATTGAAGGAGACAAGAAATATCCTCAAGTTGGGTGACGTCTAATCCTCGAAACTATTTAAATTTAAAAATTTTCGCCTGAAAAGAAGTCTTAAAATTTTTTTTCTTCACAAATTTTGAATTTTCTATTTATCCTAAAATTTCCCATTTAGAATTTTTAAGTTTCTTTTCAGATGAGTAGGAGAATTTAATTAAAAAAATATCCACTATATGATTAATAGTTTAGTTCATTCTTCTTGCGATATATTTATTAAGCCTTCTTTTTTTTAGCAGAATCTTTTTTCGGAAGTTTCAAATTTCAACTTAAGTAATTCCTGATCCAATTTACTTTTTCGACTAGGAAATTGTTGGAGATTCGGCGCCTGTGATTATATGTTATTTAGAATATTAATACCTGAGGTTAAACTCTTTAAGAGCTTTCCTCCATATTCATTATCTTTGGCCACTTTCCTCTTTCAGCTCAGACCTTTTTTTTCTCGTTCGTCTTCTCTCAGCTGAACGAAAACAAATTAGTTTTCGGATATAGCTATTTACACGTCTCGAAGATCGGATTAGCGTTTAACAGATTAGCCTTTTTAACCCGAATTGTTCGGAACGTCATCCCTAGTTGGATTCAGACTCTCATTTCAATCCCAACGTCGATTAACGGGATTAGGGATTAAATAGGGAACATATTAGGGAATTTAGATAATCTAAATCTAATAGAAAAATACATTGGTTGAATAATGTATTATATAAACTATTGATATATAAATATTATCAATTTTATAATCATTTGAAAGAACTATATATATATATATATTTTTTTTTTACAAACTGTATTATTGTAAGAAGCCCTAAGAGCAAAAGGGCTCAGAGTTAATTAAAATCAAATTCAATTTATTATGCATATCAAAAAAAAAAAAAAAAGTAGGCACCTTAATTTTTTAGTCTAGATATATAATTACGAAAGGTATATTTAAAACAAAATCACCAAATTTCATAATTTTTTTCTTAATATGAAATTTAATATTTTTGAATTTTATATAGTTCTAATAACTCTTAAAACAAGACAAAAAATAGCATTTGTCTACTTTTTTTTGACATCCATCCTCTAGCAAAACCAGAATTTTCTTTTAGGGAGGCTTATATAGTTTTTAGAATTTGTTTTTCTTCTTTTTGCAAATGTTTATGATTTTTATTTAGCACATTTTTCATTAATTTTACCAATTTTTGTTTTCATTTGATCGTTTTCTTAGGCATTGATGGAGTGACCCCCTTGAATATGTCACATCATTCAGAGTTAAGTAAAGTAAAATCTAAATCCGAAAAATGTGAAGCCTCTACACTTCCGCTTTTTGTCAATAGGAGAGAGGAAAGACCACGCTCGTGACTCTTTCCTTAGCTGTTTTCGAAAACTTCGCTCCGTATTCATAAACTTTCCTAAGAAAAATCTTAACTTAACGGCAATTTTATTCATAGAACTCCCTTAGGTGTTTTAATTAAACATTTAAGAAAAATTTCACTCCAAGTAAAAATCCTTTTTTTTTTTTCTTAGGTATGTTTCTGAAAAAATTGTGTTTTCCTTTATCGTTGCTCACTTCAAACAAGTGCACATTTAGGACAGACTACCTTAAGTTTACTACGTGATTTAGTGCGAATGAACTATCATGTGACATCAAGTATAATCGAAATAGATTTGTACTTGCACTTCATATGACGTAAGTGTTGAACGAGCTCTTAGTACGGTTATTGAAAAACAGCCCTTGCCTCTCTACACCTCTCTAGGATTCTAAAAACGCCCCGACTATACTTTCTTTACATTGTCATTTTTTTAAGTCTTTTTTTTGTCAACTTGTTCACACTAAATTTAGTATTTTATTATTACTATTATTACAATACTATTATGGGTTTTTTGTCGCTTGGTATTTTTAATCACCCCCACTGATATATCATTATCAAAACAGATCACCCAATGGCGTCGCCTTTGATCAATCTCTGATTGATCTTTAACAGAGGTAAACACACCAAGGCTTTCATTAATTTCTTATTAGTCCATACGAAGTTAATCGAAACAAGTTCGCTAATGCAGCTTTGGAGATAAATTAGAAATTAAATACGTGCCCTAATATTAAACATTTCCAAACTATTATTTTAGATTAAAAATAATCTCTTTTTAGTATGTCTATCTTTGGGGGAAAAAAAAACGAAATATTAATTGAACAAGTATTTTAAATATATTTTTGACAAATATATTTTAGGATGTATAAAATTATATAAAAACTTTTTCATATACTTATCAAAGAAACTTTCTCTTATTCTATATAATTTTTTTTTTACCCTTAATGAAATATTATATTTTGTATCATCCTTAATTATACTACTATATGAAAGGACTATTTTAAAATGCTAAAGCAAATTTAAATTAGAACCCTTAGCCTGGCGTTTTTACTAGAAACCCAACTAATCAACTCACTAATGGATTTTTTATTAATTGCTTCAGAGCTCCTCTAGATACTCAAATGTTTATTTCTAAGGAGATTTTACAACTGTCCGATCGAGAGCAGCTTTGGAGCAATTAATCGAAATAGTGAGTTGGTCATTTAGGTTGCCTACCTTCCAGCAAGAAAAAATCAACGAATTTATCCACCCCATGGTATTTTTAAATTGTTAAAAACGTCAAAAACGATTCCATTTAATCTAATGCAATAGAACCTTTTTTAAAAGAAAGTCCATCTCCATTTTCGGAAATAGAGGAAAAGCCTCCGATCCATTGAATATGAATTAAAAATATGAATTTACAATATTGTAAAAGAGAGAAAAAGAACAAAACGGAATTTTCAGGCCTCTCCCATTTATTTGAAGATGAGCTATGTTTCGGTTCTAGTTTAAGACCATCATCATGCTCTTTCGTTCAATCATACAAAGTTAAAAAGTCGTTTCTCATGCGCAGTTCCAAATTAGGTCCGAAGCGTCTGTTCAAATAAATGCTATTGTTCTAAAAACTCTATGTTGTTCTTTTTCTCTCTTCCTGTATTACCTGTCTGGCTATAGAACTCTTATTGATTCCAAGTTACAATATTCTCATCATAATAAATCCACCTACATTTTATATCAACACAAAATAAAAAAAAAAAAAAAACATAATTATAAAGATAATAAATAACTTTCCAAATTGTTATTGAATGAAAATTTCAAAATTTAAAGAATAGGAAAAAAAACCCTATACACACACTACCGCATAGATTTTAGAATCCTAATTTATAGGATAATTGGAATAATATTACTAGAGTGATGAATATATTTAACTTCCACGCATAGGGAGCCACACACGGATAATAAGTAGCTTATTATTGTTTTCGTGGGGTCGAGTCGGAGGGTGGGTTTTTTGTGAATTTTTAATTTTTAAAAAGATTTTTTAAATTTTTTCAATATTCCTTTTTATCTTTTAATATTTTTTTTTTTCAAGGTTTTTTTTTTTAGACTAACATTTAAACTTTTTTTTTTCTTTTCAGATGTCAGATCATTCTCCGGACCGGGCTGTTCTTTTTACCTACGGTTAAAGGTATTTTAATTATAAAAAATTTGACATTATGCTTTATCTATTTTTAGCTATATTTATCGATATGCAACAATTTTTTGCAAAAAATTATTTTCTTTTTATTAATACATTTTCATTGAAAAAATTTTAAACTACTAAGATATCTCGTAGAAAATTTTCTATTTCAAGTGGACATGACGATTCTCGGAGAACAGCCAGGTAATTGATATAAAATTTTTTATATTATGTTGCCTACGTTTCGAGCTTCCATCAGGCCATCTTCAAGGCTTCAAAATTGCCATATAATAATATAAATAATAGGTATTGAATAATTACACCATTTATTTAGAGGTATGTTTCCTTTGGTAAATTTTATTTGTACGAGTAATAGTACTCGAGTTATTATCATTTCTAAAATTAGTTAAAAAATTTTTTTTGGAAAAATTTCAAACTTCAGCTGGTTAGTTATATAATAATAAATAGTTTTTATAAAGTTAATTTAAAATGATTTATTCTATAAAATTCAGAGGGGCGAGTTAGAATATTTATCAATGGACTCGTTAAAATTTAAGATCCTGGTTTAATGGATTTTAAAAAGAACAACAAAATTGATCACTTAATATCCCCGTTATTTTTACTCTTGTATACATCTAATAAATAGTCCCTCCGAACCCCCATTTCAAAATGATTGTTTATACACAAGCCGGATTTTTATTTATTTATTTTTTTATCATTATTTTAGTTACTGTTAGATTTTACACCTGATAAATGGAATCCCTCTGATCCCGAAAACCATTATTTTTCTTTTTCAAAAGTGTATTTTTTTGCATAAATATAATTGCGTGAACCGAAACAGCACACTAGCACAATGTAGGGAGTCATCTTCGATCTCAATGATTTATTCATAACACAGACGAAAATTTATTTTCGGGCCATAAAATGCCGCGGTCTAAAATTCTGACTACATGGATTTGCATGGTGAACAACATGGCCATAAACTTCTTTATGTGACATATACTGCTCTCAAATTTTCTTCTTGAATAATTCTGTTGAAAATAATCAACTTCGATTGGAATCAAACGTTAGATTATGAAAACAATTCAGAAAGGCTAGTAAAATTATAATTCCAAACTACTTGTTTTTGTTTTAAATCTATTATGTTTAAACTTTTAAAGAAATCACAGGTTATTTATTATAATAAATAAATAAAACAAATTTTATAGTATTTTTATTTATTTACAATAAAGCATAGTTGGAAGATTTTATACAAATGGGTGGATTTAAAAAATAACAAAAAATTTTAAATGACAGTGGGATGGGCCCCGAATAGGCTAGAGATCGTGAGTTAGATTGCAGAGAGCATTCATGTCCAGTTCAATCATCAATTAGATTCAAAAAATAATATACAATATATATTCACTCACAGTAAGTACGTGAATGAGCACCACGAGTAACCCGAACGGAAACTGGCATTTCTTTGACCCATATATGTCAGTCTTTCTCTACCCCATCAGGCTATGCGATGTTCCTTATCTGTTTCTTTAAATTTCCTGAAACTCCAGAATAATAAGATGAATAAAAAATTATCTTCGGACTCGATTCCCGGCTGTACCCAATTTTTTTTTCCGAAATATATGTTTAAAAATTTTAATTATATATTTAAATAGTATTTCATAATTTATTATTATTTATAAAATTTCTCATTTTGGTTCCTTTATTAAAAGAAAGGGGGGATATAATTTAAAAATGTATTTTATTTATTATATTATTATTATTATAATTTCATTTCAAAATGAAAAATTTTAATTAAAAAATCAATCTTTATAATTAAGAAAAATTTTAAAGAATGGAAAGGAGAGGTTAACAAGATAATTCACTTTTTATTAAAAAAAAAAATTAAATTTTAATGATGATTTCTTTAATTCATTTGTTTTAATAAAAAAGAAAATATTAAAAAAAAATTATCATTCACACTGATTTGATTCAAACTTCATATAATCCAAACTTTTATCTTATGCAATTGAATGAAATTCATTAGTTCCGTAATTACTTTTTAATTATAATAATATAATTTTATTAGTTTTCTTTCCATTTCTGTTGAATAAAACCAGTTTAATATATAGCGAGACTAATTTGGAAATTAATAAAAAAATTACGTATTTAAAAAATGTATGACCATTCAATCGATTAGAAATTTTTTTATTATTTTCTATTTACTTTTATTATCGTATACACACAATCAGCCGTTTCTTTTTTATATATTTTTACTAAAATTTCTTCTTTCAAGGAGTCCGTTGCACAGCCATTCGCTCTGCATCTACTTTTTCCTGAGAAATGTAATGAAGATCAATATTCAAAGTTCATTTTCTATTGTTGTACTATGAGCGGACATATTTTGTGTCGCTGATAATATATATCTTCCTTTATTTTGGCTCTGAAGATAGCCTGGACCTAGAGTCGAAATAGGTATTAAAATAATATAAAATTAATTTGGAAAATCTTTTCTTTTTTATGTTCAAATTTGAAGGTTTATTTTCATTGAATTTTATTTGGTTTTGACGCCTCAATCATAGCTTCCTCCATACAATCTACACATTAAAATTAATGTGAAAATAGGGAGTCTCAAAATCGTAACAATTGCATTTTATTTATCCGACTCTGACTGGAAAATTAAGCTTTGATGAACACCATCGTCCCTCGAACTCTGAGATACAGTGGCTCCAATGGGGCAGTGCATACCGAACTTTTTTTTAGTTTCGTGTGGTGTACTGCTTCATAGTGCACCGACCTTTGGTCCTTATTCACTTTAAAAAAAAAAAAAAAAAAACTTAATGGGAATTTTACTAGGCTTTTTATATAGAATTTCTTAAATGAAATTTTTTCTTAAGTGACTAATCCTCCTCAGGTCTCTTAATTAAACAATTATTAATTAATTGAACAGTCAAGAAAAATTTCCAATCAAGAAATTCTATATAAATGAGCATAGTAAAATGATTAACAAATAAATTATATTTTTTTGTTTTATTTGTATTAAATACAGCAAAGTTTTTTCATATTCTAGATCTCTGGATATAACACTCTTTTTAATTTGTAGCTGAAAAAAGCATAGAAATGATCGAAACGTTGTATTTAATTCAAATAAACAGTTAAACCGAAAAAGTAAATTATTTATTAATGATAACAATTGTGAAAGCTTAAATTAATATTTTTCTTAGAAGCGTTTCTGAATCGAGCCCCTATGACCATTCAGGTTTATATCCAACGTATGGCAAAAATTATCCATTATTATTGCCATCTCATCCTGGGTTATGAAGAAGATATGCCAGTAAAATCGCAATCCCCTTGATCACAATTAAGAGGAGAGATAACTTTTATTTATTTATTTAATTCTACCGGCTATTTATCTTCAGAGCATATTATGTTATCCAGTCCAGTGTGAAAATATTTTATATGCTCGTCACTTTTAATAATCATTTTAGAAAATTAGCTTCGAATTTAATTAACTTCCTAAAAATATAAACATATAAAATTGATTTTTAAACAAGTTTTCGTTAATGTAAACATAAATATTTCATAAATATTCGATGTCGACGGAAGTCAAGAAACGCGTAGGGCTCATCGAGGCCAGAAGCTATCACGAAAAAAAATTCGGCACGCGGAAATGCCCAAAGGCGGAGGGCGTGCGAAAGGGAACCGAAACCCCGTTTTGGGCCGTCCGACGAAATGGGTCAAGTCGGTTAATAAATAAACTACTATGAATATTTCTTTTTTTTTTTATATTATTTTTTTTTTTCATGATTCTTTATGGAATACGTGACCCTTCGAGATGGAATCCAAAGGTAAGGAGAGGTCATATTACTGTAAACTTACAAAGAGTTATTACTATTATTGTCTATTATTAAGAGAAATTTTTTTCTTTTAAATTTGTATTTGAATTGGGAGTCCAATGATCATTTTTAAAATATTTCGAGGTCAGAGTTTGATTTTTTTTTTTTAGACATATTAATCATTCATCTCATCAATGGATTTCCATTTTAGTCAATATCAATTGAGGATGACCACTCCTGGCTGAAGCTAGCACATTTGCTCTTTCTAACTTTATTATTTTATTAATAATAAAAAACAATTTGATTTTACTTGAATGATAGCAGTGGATGCTCGTCCAATTTTTAACTTTGTTAATTAATGATTTTAATCTTTGGGTATTTTCTTAATCTCAAGAGTCAAATATATAAAAAAAAATACATTTATTTTTTTAGTAGAGGTGTGGCAGACAACAAAAAATATTTAATTTCTTGGACGTTTCGAATAATGTTCTTACTCATCATCAGGACGAAAACAATGTTAAAATGCTACCTACCATCTAATATTTTAACATTGTTTTCGTCCTAAAAATGTTACCTACCATCTAATATTTTAACATTGTTTTCGTCCTGATGATGAGTAAGACCATTATTCGAAACGTCCAAGAAATTAAATATTTATTTGTTGTCTGCCACACCTCTACTAAAAAAATAATTGTATTTTTTATATATTTAACTTTTGATGATGATGATGATGATTTTTTTGTTAGCTGCCACGCCTCTACTTTCCATTCAACATTCTCTCAAGCCATCTCTTCAATTATATATATATATTGTTGAACTCTTTATTGACCGGTGCGATTGTTTAGACATGTTCCTATAGCTTTCATCAGAACTCTAAAATCCATGTGTGGATATATGAGTTCTGATGATGGTTGCAGGAAAATGCCGAAACAGCCGCACCTGTCAATAAAGAGTTCAACAATATATATAAAAAAATAATTGTATTTTTTAAATATTTACACCAATAGTATCAACAATTACTCCTTTCATTTTAAGAAACTACCTAAAGATTAAAAAAAAAATTGATTTGATATTGATTGGTTAATTAACCAGCTCTACATGACATGAGACAATTTCTACCAAGTATCAGATTTGAGCTACTCTACATTATAAGACATATCATTTTTCTTATTTTAATTTTTTAGAGGCTAATTGCTACTGAAATGTCCAGTATCTTAAGTCTTTCATGATCTAAGGGTCACTGGTTCGTTTCCCGATAAATATTCATTACTGTTAAATAATGGATGGAGTCTAAATGGTCTCGCCGAAAAAGACGAAAAAAATATTGAAATATTCAATTCATTAAAAAATCTACCATCTTATAATTGAAATATTTTCAAAGACTATTTTTTTTTTTTAATTTTATTTGGTTAAATCGTGATTTAAATATTAAAAAAAAATTTTCAACTTCTATCTCTTATTTATTAGTCTGGCCAGTTTTGGAATAAAAAAAAAAAAAAATTCTGAAGGCCAAAATTTACTCCCGACTTTTTAGCTCTAAGAGAGGACAAGACAATGAGTATGCTTCTTTCTCTGCTTCTCTCCACCTCCTTGGAATACCTGGAGCGCCCATACTATTATTAACATTTAAATTAAATAGTTCTAATCACGTTTATTACGATTTTTAATAGACGATGAAATATTTAAAAATAAACTCAACTTCTAATTTTTTTTTTGGCCAAGTTGAAAGTCAATTTAAAATTTGTTAAATTAAAAATCATTTACTTTCTTGTTTGATCTTTTTATATAATTAAATAACAAATTCCTGAGGCCCGAACTTCTCAAAAATGGTTAAACTTGCAGAATTTACAAGGGATAATACATATCAACAATTGGGCCCCAAATTTTGATTTATTCCCTCCTTTTTTTTTTTTTTTTTTTGAAAAATTTTTCTGGCTGATGTTCAATCGTTTATTCGTTCTCCTTATTTCAACATCTGGAATTTATTTATAAAACTTAAAACTTAATAAAAAAAAAACTTCTAATAAACAATTTTATAATAAATATTCGGATTATATATTAAATTTTTCATAAATTTTTATAAGTGAGAGATAGCTGGGCAGATCAATTTGTGTAGGGGTTCGGAGAAAAAGAAAACCAGCCGTTTCTCTCAGGTCACTATACACACTTGCTATCGAATCGTTTCATTGTGTGGATGTCCCTCACCTCTCCAAGAATATTTTATATAACTAACGGACGCAGGTCCACTAAAATTATCACATTGTGCCACTGAGACCGAAGTAATGCTGGCCGAAATATTTGCTGAATAAATTGGTGTATACAAAACCTCTGGTTTTCTTTTTCCCGAACCCCTACACAAAATTTTTCATAAATTATTTCAAATTTTAATTGAGAATTTAAACCGGCATAATTTACTTATTATTTTTAATTAATCAATTTATATGGTTTTGAGATTTGGTCGCAATTTAATTTTATTATTGTGTGTGGTCTTTAAGAGAGTTAAATTGTATATCCCATTAAAATAAAACAAACAACATTATATTAATTATTATTATTAAGTAATTATTATTATTATTAAATAAACAAAATAAGTATAATATATCTTCAAAATTTTATAAAAAGAAATATCTAATTGCTGTCATCGTGTTGGTAATTTACTATAGACTGAGGCAATATTAATAAAAAATAAATGCTTTTGAAAGCATGACATGCAAATGACAACTTTTTTCTTTCTTCATCTTTTATTAAAGGTGACTGCATAATTTTATTTCAGAATAACTTTCTTGGAATATGGGGATGAGGCACAGCTTCCTTTCCCAGTAGAATTTTTACAAAAAGATGAATTTGAGTCCGTCACTTGTTTTAATCCGATCGCTTAATCAGCTCCTCTCAATTTAAATTATTTAAACATCTGTTAAGATTTATAATTCAAATGGTAAAACAAATTTACGTTTGTTGAACTTGTCTTTAGAAAAAAAAAAAAAAAAATTATTCTAGGGTACTTACTATTTGAAAGTGAAAGAATGTAATTCACACGCAAAGACATTTTAGTAGAGCATTTCAAACAGATCCACTTTTTTATGGAGACACATCAAAGATAAGGTTTATCACGCTAAACCAGCAATAAATGAATTGAAAGAGATTGCTCTCAAATACCAAATGATGTTTGCAATTGGTTCGTGTTATCAGTAATGCCTGTTCAAAGAGAGGCATCATTTGCGATAAGTCTCAATAATTCTATATTCATTTTTAATTTGGTATATAGTAATGTTTCTAAACATCAGGGGTCACGAAACGTTCAATAATCGCGCTCGAAAATAAAGATCCCAAGAAAAAAAATAATGAGGTAGCTACTACATTATATTTAACCCTCCGTTAGTTGCCCTGAATCTGAGGAATGCATAGCAAATTTCTTTTGGCGTCAGTACTACTGAACTGTAGCAAGCGGATATCCGCATATCTCAGAATAGTAATACTTTAGTAATGTTGCAAGCATCGTTGAAAACCATACGTTGACAAAAAAACTTATTTGTATATTTATTCAACTTTATATTTATAATTAATATGAGATTTGTTTTTAATATATCGATAATGTATTTGCATAAATAATTTTACCCCTTTTTTAGAATGGATTATTGATTTGATAATGAATCTTTGAATATTTTTAGACTTTTTTTTTAAATAAACATTTTATTATTATTACTTTACTTTTTTACACTTAATTTTGTTTCTTATACCTACCATTATTATATACATTATATATTTTGCGACTAATAGTAATCTTTTAAGTATGCTACTTGAGGAAGGTTAATGAATTTTTAGAAGAGGAAGAGTGAGGAGAGAGGAGATGTCATTGCGACCAATAAAAAAAAATAAAAAATTCAGTTGTTATGGTAATCACCTATGTTGCCAGATTTTCTTATGGTTGCGAACACTGTCAGTGATATCACTGATAATTTTACAGTCGCCCTCCCTGTGATCCGCCTAGCGACCAGTATTGAAATTATATTAAATAAACTATAATTCAAGTAACAACGATAAACATTAGGCTCCTTATAAGCTGGTGTATTTGAACAAAACAAAGATTAAATTAAAATAATAAGCAGGAAATGATATTTTCTCTTAAAAGTATATAATAAAAAAAGGTTGGGGAACACATAATAGCATTTGAATTCTAATAAAAATGTAATAACACATCACTCAATAAGTCCCGACGCTAACACATAGATGGCGCCTCTAATGAAAAATCCATATGATTTTTAGAAAGTACCTTCAAACGATATGTGTCAAAATTTCATGACAATCCGAAGATTAGTTTACAAGTTACAGTGGCTTTGGTGACGCTATTTTTGTTTTTTTCAAAACAATGAAAAAAAAAAGGAATTTCGTGTGTTGATTAAACAGTTTTTTGATGGGAAAAAATACCGTTCAAGCAAAGCAATGACTTGATAAATATAATGGGGACTCTGCTCCATTGAAAACAACTGTCGAACGTTGGTATGCTGAGTTTAAACGTGGCCGTACAAACACCGATGATGCTGAACGCTCTGGTCGCCCGAATTCGGCAGTTATTCCAGAAAACATGAAAAAAGTGCACAAAATCGTTTTGGAATACAGTAAAGTGAAGTTGCGTGAAATAGCTGATACCTTAAAGATAACAGAAGGCAGTGCATACACTATTTTGCATGAACATTTGTCCATGAGAAAGCTGTGTTCAAAGTGGGTGCCGCTCTTGCTCACACTGGACCAAAAACAGCAATGCGTCGATGATTCAGAGTGCTGTTTGGAGCTGTTTAACCGTAATAAGCAGGATTTTTTGCCTCAGTATGTGACGATGGATGAAACATGGATTCACCAGTACACTCCGGAATCAAATCGTCAGTGAGCTGAGTGGACAGCAGCCGGTGAAAGCCGTCCAAAGCGACCAAAAACGCAAATGTCGGCCGGTAAGGTTTTGACCTCCGTATTTTGGAATGTTCAAGGTTTTTTATTCGTCGACTAACTTGAGAAAGGAAAGACCATCAACAGCGAATATTACATCGCATTATTGGTGCGTTTGAAGGATGAAATTGCGAAAAAACATCCCCAAATACAAAAGAAAAAAATTCTTTTTCCCCACGACAATGCACCGTGTCGTCGTTGGCAAAATTGCACCAATTGAAGTTCGAATTGCCTCCCCATCCACTGTATTCTCCGGATCTGGCTCCCAGTAACTACTACTTGTTCGCAGACCTCAAAAAATGCTCCAGGGAAAGAGATTTGCGTCAAATGCTCAAGTCATACAAATTTTGAGTCCAAAGATTCTACAAAAAAGTCATCGAAATGTCAGAGAACCATTGGAATGAATGTATCGCTCTTGAAGGAGATTATGATTGATGAATAGTTGATGAATAAAGTCGAATTTTGCAAAAAAAAAAATGTTTTTTAGTAGTTAGCCTCGGGACTTATAGAGTGAGGTTTTAATTAATTTAGACCATTTTTGATATAATATAATATCACACAAGAGCCTTATTTTAAGAATTTATAAAGTAAATAATATAGGAAGTCATCACTAATATACTTCTTACAAAATTATTATTAACCTGGAATCATGAAAAAATTACTCTACCAAGGATCTTCGGTTTTCGGTCCACTGCCTTTTCCAATTAAGCTACAAGATGCAAAATCGAAGATCCTGGGTTCGATTCCCAGGCAGAGTAATTTTTTCATGATTCACTTTAATAATAAATAATTTTATATCATTGATGGGTTTAAATTAATAATTATCAATATTTATTAAATTGAAACAAAGTATAATATTTTTTATATTGGAAATGTAAAATAAGCACAACAACAAAAAATAAATTTCATGATATTTCAAATATTTGAATAAACCGAATATATTCTATTAAAAAATAATAACATGTATTAATAAAGTTATAATTGATTGATTATAAATACATTTAACTAATGACATATGATTTTTAATAAGTATTAATAATGTTAATTGAATGGATTAACGTAAGTCTTGGGCCCGGAGGCTCAGTTCAGGCCGAAATCTTATCAAGCCAATTATTCCTTCAAGACTTCTAATTATATCACTCTGCCTATAAAAACGCTCATATTTATAGGATATTTGAAATCAAACGCTGGCTGCCTTGCAGCATTTACATCTATATACATATATAATTTAAATGTTTTAAATCAAGGTATGCGTTAAAAAAAAATGAAAGCCGCATCAACATCGCGTGTGTCTGGAAAATATCTTAATATTTGATTAAGATAGACAATATCAATTATATCGTTTAAAAAAAGCCCTTGGAAAAAATACATCTCGCGCTTCAATAAGAAGTCTATTAAATATATCTCGGAAAAAGTTTTTCGTTTGTTAATAATAACTATTTGACGTTGAGAAATTTCAGCTAAATTATGCCGTATCGCCAGCATTTGAAATTGAAGAAGGAAAAAAAAAAAGAAAGAAAAAAACTAACCAATTCCTTAGAATTCGGAGGAATTTCCGACATCTTGAAAGAAAAAAAATAATCCATTCCTTTATTAAGATACATATATGAATATTTATATCTATTATAATTATTCAAATTTTGATATACACTTTTCAACGGAAATATCTGTTTTTGAACTAAACAATTGGTTATATCTCCTTTGAATAATGTCAAATACCCCAGTTTCTTCTTGAGGTGGTCAAATGAAATTTTTGAGAGGGAAACATATTTTACAAAATTTTGTTCAACATTATTCACAAGTGTAAATTATCAAGGAGATGAACAATTTAAAAAAATCGGCAACACTTCCTTTTAATGCTCGTTCTTTTTTTTTTTAGAATGACCAAGTTATTCGTTCTTTTAAGTAACACGTTCTTTTGAACTAGTTCACTCCGGATCTAGTGATCTATAAACGTAATTAAAATTCGAATAACAAGGAAAAAATGTTTATTTAACATTACAGTGGTTCCTTGGTTAACGATGGCATTAAATAACGGCAAGTAGCTATAAGAAAGAAAAATGTAACACGCAGGTTTTGGTTCATGACGCTTATTTGATTTGGTATTTCCGTTCCATGTTGGCTTGCTAATTAAAGGTTGAGTCTTGGATAACGACGATAACAATGAACGGATTAGCGTCGTTAACCAAGACACCTCTGTATTTACACATTTTAATGATCACTATTTTTTTAAAAAAACCAAGTAATTCGTTCTTTTAAGTAACGTTCTTTTGAACTAGTTCAGTCCTGATTTACTTTCTAACCCAGTGATTTCCAACGACAGGTTCCTGGACCAATACGTCAGAAATTTTTGCCGGTCGGCAGAGAAATAACATTAATTAAAATATTGAATTTAAATTAAGTTTTTAACATGAATATGACTTATCACTAATTAATTTTGTCTCGAACGCTTTAAATTGTTACATTTGTTATTATAAAGAATGGATGGATATTATTTATTTCAGATTGTACTTGTTCAATGTAAAAGTGTTTATTTATTTTGCGACATTTTTGCCTTGCCGGTCTGCGAACGAAACAGTCACTCTAACCTTAATGCATTTTTTTTTTTTTTTTTTTGGATGTGGAAGTATAAAATCCAACGGTACTGGTCACATGCAACCAAGAAGAACAGGAGCAAGAGAGAGTACTTAAAAGGTGCTTGTTAATGGTGGATTTGAAAGAGTGGAGATGGTAAGTTTTAGGAAAGATAGTAGTAGGGAGGTTGTACCAGTCACGGGAGGTCAAGGGTATAAAGGAAGACTGGAATTGACTAGTTCTGCTAGTCGCAAGTTTAACAACATGGGGGTGTTGGCACGATCCCTTGTAATGCGGACAAACGTTGCATTTAAATATGCCTCTATAAAAATTATCTCCAGTAATTAAACAAAAAATTAATTAGTACATTCTCCACTCTTTTCAAAGATTCGTTCTTTTGTGGAAGTTGAGTTTTACTCTGAATGAACTAACTCTAGACGTAAATAAAAATCAAATTAAATTTGGCTGAAAAACTGTGAAATGAAAAGAAAAATCAACGTTTTGATTTTTTTTTTTTTTTAATAAACTAAAGTCTTCCGTACAAACTTTTATAAAGGTTATAACTGAGTAGCTATATATAATTAATATTTTACAAAATTATATTTAACATTATTTATAAAAGTGGTCCCAGGAGAAAAAAATTAAATTAAAGAAAAAAAAAGTAACATTGTTTTCTGATCATCGTTCTTTTGAACTACTTTTATTTCATTCCTGAACAATCCATAGTGTGCAAAGCAGATTTTTATTAGCAATATCTTTTAGACACCAAATTTTT
>JAAAKE020099689.1:0-18709 GCA_010014785.2 Anisolabis maritima
TACACAATTTTGTTTATACATTTATTTTTTTGTATCGTTTTTACACCTATGGCCAAAGCAAAGGCCAATGGCTAAATAAAAAAAAATTTAGTTGACTATTGTTTGCTGGAGATATCTTTAATTGTTATTGATTAAAGAATAGATTTATTCATTAACTTATTTTTTTGGAGGCGCCGGCGTTTGATTCCTGTACCTCTTTTTAAATAAACGCCATTCTTCATTTGGCCAGCATGAGTTATAATAGTTTTATAAATTAATATATCTTTATAGAATGGCATTAAATAGACAATTTCGAAAGTTCATCTCTTTTTGAGACATTTATCTCCGGTCTAATCACGTTTATCTCGATGGCGAAGCTGTTACTCAAGTATTCATTGCAGCAGACTTATCTCCATAAGTGGTAGATAGTTGGGAAGGGGGGATGCCAATCGCTAACTAGCCTCCCCTGGGGGCGCGTGGAGGGAGGCCACCCCCACCATGTCATCTCACCACGCAGTGCTCGACGCGCTTAGTTGCACGCGCGCCTCTCCTCTCGACGCATCCCGTAAGCCTGAGTTTGTTCTATACGCTTCCCCTAATTATTCGGTGTCTTACTTTTACGAACAGCATGTTAGGTGAGTGGATGGTTTAATATTTTATATCACTTTTTTAAGGCAAAAATAGACACGGAGGAGAGGGGGTATATTATTCAAAGGAAAAACTCATTTCCTGCTTTTTTTTAGAATGAAAAAATTAAAAGAAAATGCTCACAATTTTTCTCTTTCTTTTTAAATTATTTTTTTTATAAGCCATTTTATATATTTACGTTAATCTACACAAATAATTGTGTATATGTTTGTCTATATATTTATAGCTAATGCGGTTTTTTATAAGCCTACTTAAAGGAATGAGTTGAGAATGATCTTAAATTAATAATCTTGTTCTCTATGAGTTGAGAATCATTTGAAAATCATTATTTTTATTAAGAACAATTTTTTTTTTTAAAGTCTTTTCACCTATGCCATATAGGCTTTCAAACAATTGATTTATTATTTATTAATAGGTAGAACTTCAGCCAATAAAGAATATTTTTTTTGGTGTAATACTCCGTTTAATGTAAATATTTCGATGTGCGTAATTCCATCCAACATACAAATATATATATATATTTTGTATATTGAATAGAATTTCTGATGAGTTGCCACCGTTATTGTACTAAGATGTCATTCTAGTGACATCCAAATATTTGCATTAAATGATGTTTTACGCAAAATATTCTTACAATGGCTGAAGTTCTATCTATTAATAATTTCTTACCGGCCATCTTCAATCATTTATTATTTTACTAGATGTGCCTACCTTCGGTGGCCCACCCTCTTGTGAATTTTGTTGATATTTTATTCCATTTCTCTTAAAATATATTTTAAAAGCAACATTTTTGGTATGTTTGTTTATTTTATTTTGATTTAATAATTAAAATTTTTTGCGAAATTAAATGCAGAATGGCTGACAATAAAGTTCTTTAAATATAAATATGATATACAATACTGTTATCCAACCAGTTTATTTATACCAATTGATTTAAATAATTTTTTTTTAAATCTTCAGCATCTGAGGCCATATAGACTTTAAACACACAATTAGATTATATATGATACTTGTTATCCAGGCAGATTTAATTATATCCAAATGATTTAAATAAATTTTTCATCGGACTGCTGGATCCCGAACTCTTTTAGCTTTTAAGATTATCAATATTGACAATATCAATAGTTCTAACTTCTCGGCGACGGGGTGGGGGCTGAATTTTTGATATTGCTAAAAACAGCTACGATTAAATAACCAGAGAGTCATGGTTTCTATAGTAATAGTTATACGATACTCCAAGAATTTTTAAATATTGTGGAGAAATTGTTAGAAAATTACAAAAATAAGATATTAATAATATAAAATTAAAATAGGATGGCAATTAGCCGAGGGGATAAAGTAAGATGACGTAAACAAATCCAACTCATGGTAAAAATTTATCCAATTATCAATAATGCCTCCTCCTTAAGGTAACGGAACCCATCCCACTATTATTCCCAAGAAAATACTGTCTAGAGTAATAACAACGTGTCAGTCCCTGACACAAATGACGGTGTCAAAAATTAAAATCTCATTTCAAGGAGACTCATAGCCTTACTCACTAATTCCAATTGTTTGTTGATTTGCAAACATTTAAAATTTTTTTAATAGAGTCTCATTCGAAAATATAACTTTATATTCATTCACAAGTGGTATTAAATTAAATTGAGCTTTTTTTGATTTAAATTTTATAAAATGATTCTCTAAAATAAACATTAAATTTGTAATATCAATATTTTTTATAGATCGACAAAAAAGATTTTTAATTCTGTTCTTTAGTACTTTAGAAGCTATCTTACAGGGATCTTCTCTTAATTTCCCCAAGGTGTTTCTGTGAATTTTGTATTATTATATTCTATATTTTTATTTTCACTCTTTTAGATCGTTTAGTATCTGGATGGCTTCAGATACCAATAAACAAATTGAATTATTAATATAAGTAATTTTTTTCAAGATTAAACTTTATATATTAGTTTTTCACACTAATTTATAACGGATTTTGAAATAACAATGAGGAACACTCTTGGAGCTAGAGATAAAACTCTTGCTTTCTGATCTATGTATAGGTCTATGCTTCCCATCTTGCTCAATAAAATTTATTTAATTTATATTGACTACCATATAAATTAAATAAATATGGATGACCTCGGATGCCGAAAAAGACGTCAAAAAATGAGGAGGTAAGAATAAAATTTTATTTTCTTAAAAATTGCTAGTAATAAATAGACATTTGGAGAAGAACAACAATTGATCAATTATCATGTGTAAGCAACTGATTCCAAATTGTAAATTTTAAGTCTATTTCCTAAATAAATTTGTCATTATTTTTTCATTCCTGAAACTATTTAACGGAAATAGATGAAATTTTGATTATTATATTAGGAGATTAAAATTTAGAATCAAACGATTCAAAGGGAAGTAGGAGAAGAATAAATTTTGATAATCTAGAGATGCCCAAAATTGAAATTTATAAAGCACTAATAAGTTTACTTTTGACCTAGAAACGCTGACTTCTAATACAGAAATAAATTTTGTTAGTAATGTTCCATATTTCAATCGATTAGATATGATTTTATTTGGCTGAGCCCATCCTATTCACTCCATTTTGACCAAATTTTCATAACAACCAAACCAATAATAGGAAGACAATGTATTTATGTATTTATTCTCACTATAAATTTTTGTTCTTACAAGTTATACAATCATTTTTTCTGATTCGAGATAATTTAAATTTTATTTTTATTTTTATTTTTTTTTAGATATCTCAAAAAAAATTCAATTCTAAGTCATTTTTAAAATTTTTCTTTTAATCGATTAACCTATTTTCATAAGATCATTTATTGCGATATATAAAATTATATTTTGAAATATTCACAAATCAGTTAAATCAATTTGCACGCAAATTAACAACAAATTACAGTCTAAATACTATTTTCGTATTAATAATAAATATTTTTGAAACAATAATCTTCAAATCTTCATTCTAAATACAACTCGTTGAAAATTCATTTCATTTATTATGCATTAATAATTATTCAAAATATTGATTATTATTACTATTATAAATAAATATACATATATGTTTATATACCCTAGTTGTCTTTCAGATGAGTTTAAGAAATAAAAAATTAACACTTTCATAAATAAGTAAATTAATTCTAAAAGAAGCTATCCCCCCTCCCCCGTGGCCTAGAGGTCAAAGATATTGACATAGTCAACACCTTAAAGGCCAAGGGATGTGGGCATCATTGACGATGAATGTTATTTTTTGCGTTATTTGAAATGCCACAGTCGCTTTTAATTGGCCAACATTTTTTATGATAAAATATTTAATTATATTTGAATATTTAAATATATTTAAATATTAATGGAATAGTTAAATATACCGTCAGTTAAAGGGTTAATAAAAAATAAACAATTCTGTAAATGGGGACAAAGGCGGATCGTTTATACATAACGGCACTTCCTATTCCTATGACCTCTTTTTCCTCTTAATGAAAATATTAATAAGTAGACAATTATATAGATACGAAAAGGGGTTTTTTATAATTGCTATCATACGTTCATGCTACCATACATTTAATTCAAAACACATATATTTTGTGACCATATTAAGGCCTTTTCAACATCATGTATATATAAACAATATGTATAATTTGTGACGATAATTGATACGCACCGGCGCCTCCACAAGCGCGTTCCTCAAGTTCACCCATCTGTTATTTTAAATTTTACACTTAACAAGAGCACACTTTTTTTTATTATTCGTTTATTTTTATGTTATTGTAGATTTATATATCTTGTTTTCAATTTTAACGGCAAACCTATTATAATTTGATCATTTGAATTTTTTAATTTACTTAGTAGGTGACCGAATGATTTCCATAATTTCAAATTTCTATAATCTTATAGAACGTCTTACAAATTGGGGAACATTGCAGAAAGATTTGCAGCTCAAAAACTATATATATAACGAAAATGAAATTATACCATATGACAACGAACGAATCAAAGATCCCCAGTGGGGATTATGATTTCAGATGAGATGGTAGTTTATAAAACATTAGTTCTGAGTTTTAATGTGAAATATATTGAATTGATCTTTAAAATAAACAAATTTCAACATAATATCGGCTTATACTCGTGGAAAAACCAAGTTGAAATACAGAAATGGTATATGGTTGGAAAGAGCGTCATCAATCCAGTGATAATAAAACGAGCGCCCTAGCTTGGAAGTCGTATGCGTAAAAGGCTCTAGAACTCTAGACATTTTCGCGTTATCTGCCCGAACCCGCGACATAGACCTGTTAAAAAAAGATCATATTTTACCGACTAGAACAAAATGTCTATTTTAGAAGAAAAGCTATACTGCTATTTTTAAAATATAAATTGAGTTTGTGTCAGGACACGTTAGTTTTAGTTAATAATATCGACTAGAAAGTAAGTCAGTACTTAATAGTTTGTTTTTATCTAGTTTGTTGTACAAATGAGTGGGTTTATTTTTTTGTTTTAATTCAGTCTATATCAATATTTTCTTTAGCTAATTTACATTATATTCTCCTTTCTATCAATTAAGTTTATAAGTTTCCATTTTATTAATTTTGTGATTATATTTATATATTATTTTTAAAGCTTCTACGCGTTTATTTTTATCTTCAATACTTAATATAAAAGGTATTTTTTTTAGATATTTTCTATTTTTTTCTTGTTTTTTTTTTGACATCTGAGGCATTTAGACTCGAGCCCTTTTATTCCTAGATGATTCTCCCTACTTATTCGATTAGTATATATGACCAAAACAAACAAAACAAATTCCACATTCATACACATGCTACAATTTTCTTGTAGATTTATTTTTATAATATTCCTTTTATAAATTATTTGCGTATAATATTTTTCGTTTCCTATTCTAAATTAAGCGATTATTTGATCTTTAATAAAATAATTTTTTAATAGCAGATATTTATCAGATCTATAAGCATGTTATTATAAATGAATATATTTTAAGTTATGTCTAGGATATTTCGCTCTTGTTATTATTTCTTTATTTATTTTATTTTTTTCCTTATTAACTAAACTAAAATAAATTTATAAATAAATTGATAATATCGACTATTAAAATGTGCAACCCCCCCCCCTCCCATACCCGAGAGGTTAAAGATATTGACATTATCAGTATTGATAACCTTAAAAGTCAAAGGATGTGGTGTTCGGATCCCAGCATATTTATTTATATCATTTGGATACCGATTAATATAAATAAATATGCCTGGTTAACTGGAACATAAAATAATAATATATACTGTTTAAAAGTCTATATGACCTCAGATGCCAAAAAACTATTTAAAAAAGTGTATATACCTTTGAATTAATTTTAAAGAGACGATTAATTAATACATTTTTATTTATCTTTATTTTACCCTAACTAGGGGTTAATAATAAGATAATAATAATAAGAAGTTATTTTTGGTTTTTTGCTGCGGTTTTAACCGGATATTTTAAAACAATTCAATAGCCGGGCAAAGAAACTAGCGGTTTTTTTTAATGTGGTTGAATCGTTAATTAGCAAAAGCAACGCATGTGTTTTATTTGCTAATCTGATGCCATTTAAACTCCATCCATATTCTTTTAAATTAATTGGTAGTCAAAAAATAATTTAAATAAATATAGGTCGCTCAGGGCAGGAATCCTAATAAAAGAGAGACTTCTACTTCTGTTCTAAGCTCAGGGTGGAAAAAAAAAACGATTATTTCAATAACAACCTATTTTGAACAGTTATATCTGCGCGGTTAAACTGGAGGAAAAAATAACTAGTTAAATCGAAAACCGGTTAATTTGCTAAAATTGATATCCCTAATCCTAAGGTCTCTTCTCTTTTGTTGAACAAACTTCACTGTTTTCTACATTGATCTGCTTCAACAAATATTTTTTTAATTTAATTTATTTTAGCATTTTAATAATTATATATGTTATAATCGCCTTAGAAGTCAAAAAGGCTTAAAATAAAGCTTTCGGGAAACTCATTAAAGCATGAATTTTACCTTATAATATTGAATATAAATAAAAACACTAGCCTTTCAATCTAAATTAACGCTTTTCAACTTTGATGAGATAAAATTACTTATAAGTCCTTTTCATTATTACTCTCTTAAAAAAAAATTAAATTATAAATAAATTCTCTTGTATTATTTTTTTCTTTAAATGATAGGCAAGTAAATCAAAGTAAAAAAAAAAAAAAAAACGCCCCTCGATATATCTGACAGATATATCCATAAGCCTTCTGTCTGTCCATTATATTTTTTTTGTGAAATATTGACAAGTTGAGCCTTGTTTAAATCAAAACTAATTAAATTAAGTGCTTTTCAGAAAATTTAAAATGTAATCCTTTTATTTTAAACATAAAATAATCAAAATTTATAAAAGCTAATCTATATAAATTAAAGAGACTAATATTCTAATAGGATTCATGGAGATTGTGACTCATATCGATCTGGAATCTGCAGCTTTCTTTGATAATTATTATCTTCTAAAAATACTTAATTATTAATATTTGAAAAGAAAAATTTGAAATGTGGGCCCGTGAATATTCTCTCTCAGTACCTGGTGACGCCATGGGTGGTAATCACGCTTTGCCCGAAATAAGTCTAGCATTTCCCTTCTGATGCCTCAGACTATGAGATTGGCTTGGTCTTAATATTATAATTCATCCCAATTAACGAGAAATATGCAAGGAAAGATGTACTAAATATCCGAAATCAGTAAAATTTCCGAATTTAAAACTTAGAAGTTCCAATTTCACAAGTAACCTGTAATATAATCAAATTTTTTTTTTTTTTAAGGGGGAGGAAGAGCCTCCAAATAACATTTTATTTTTAACAAATTTACTTTTTTTTTCTTATTTTAATTTTAATTTTTTGCCGATCAACCGAAGATTAAGTAAGTAAAGTTAATGTAATCGCAAAAAAATCTATATATATATCTCGATAATGCTATCAATATGTGTTTTGAGTTCATTTAAGTTTTTTGTCTTTTTCGGCATTTGAGGCCATTTAGACTTCGTCCTTATTGATTTAAATTTTTGGTGTAATATATTAGTAATTAAATTTTTGTTGCTCAGATTTAATTTAAATTAACTTATTGAAATGATATGTCTTTGTGTATGTTTGTGGTAATTTATTTCGTCCATGATAACTCAAAATAATAACATGTGTATCATTCATATATTCTAAAATTGGACTTTCTCCCAAGTTTAGAAGAGTTGAATAAAAATTATAAATAACTAAACGGTGGAAATAAATAAAAAAAAAAAATATTTTGACTGAATTAAACATCTGACTGAATCCCAAATTATTTATTAGTAAATGATCGGTTATGTTGACCACTCGGTTAAGTCCGATCAACTTGTTTTATTTTCAATTTTTTTTTATATATTATTTTTGTTTGAATTTTTATAAGATCTTGTTTTTTGGATATGGGGGAGGGGGGGGATTAGTTAGGTCTCCTTTAAACCCCTCTCCTGGCCACTTAGTCACTGCATTTAGGAACTTGAATATTTATAAAGAAAATAAGCATTTTGCAATTTTTCATATATAATATAAAAATATATCAAATAATATAATATTGTTTCAATTTTTATTTGAATGACTTTTTTTGTAAGTTGAAGGAAAGGAAGATGGATTCTCTGATTCTTTAAGGCTATTTTAGTAGTCTATCACAAATTCATTAATTTTTGTCTAATTCACTAATGGATTTTTAGACTAATTGCTCCAGAGCTTCTCTTAAAGCGATCCACAGACACGCACTTGTTAAATATCACTAGAAATTAACAAATGCTTATGCTTCACTTGAGCAATTAATCGAAAAAAAGTTGGTCATTTGGATTGTCCACCTTCTATTAAAAAAAAAAAGAATGAATTTTCCTACTCCATGGAATATGATAGGAGAGATGGACCATGTTATGACATTTTTAAAAATTCAAATTTTTATATATTTTCTATGCGTGTCATTCAAGTATAGACTTCATACAAAAGTACATATATTTATGTATATTTTTAATTATCAATTATCATATAATATTTTAAATTTAATTATTCTATTTTTATTTTTTATTCTTATGGTAAAAAAATTCCGGAGCGAAGCTCGGCTTTCAAGTACAATATAAAATAATATACAAAAAGAAGAGATATGAGAGTGAAAGCCATTTAAAGATAACATATGTTCATATTAGAAGCATTTTCAACCGTAACATATGATACAATGTTTTGGTCATTAACTCGAGAGAATATAAATCAATAATCTTTACCCAAAAAACTTATCTCTATTAATTCCATTAAAAAAAAAACACTCAATTTTAATTCACACTTTAAATATGATTTCCATTCCTAGTGCAGTCTTTATTCCCGAAGCTTATTCTGTCCAATAGTTTTTTTTTTAGCTTTTGTTGATATTGATGGATAGATAATAATATTAATCTATGCAAAATCCATCGAATAAATGGAGTTTACATTAAATAATGTCCAGCCACTTTCAGTAAACAAAAGCATTTTATAAAAAATTTTTAATTAATTTTATTAATTTTTATATTCCCTTATATTTAGGTTTGTTTAGTGATTTATCTAAATCAAATATATAAACATAAAAGAAGGGGATGTGGATTGATGCCTCTCGCATTTTAAACCATAAATTTCAATCAAATATTACCAGGTATAAAATTAAAATCTATTAAGATTAGATAATACGATTTATATTTTTTTTTCTCACTTAAACCAAAAAATATTAAAAATTGGCGAACTTTAAAGATATCTCTCTATATTTGCTTACATTTTAATTTTACGAAACTCAGGCCTAGTGGTATAGCCTCTCATACCAAAACCAATGAGAAAAAATCTTAAATATAGAAGGGCGGAGTGAGCCTAAATGATAAGCATATAAACGCATTTCATTTTGGCCGAGACGTTTCGAGACAAATTTCTCTCGTATATATTATATTAGTTTATTTTTCTTTTTTTTTTATTATTCCTTTATAGTCTTTTCGGTCATTAACTTTAAAATTATAATATTAGTGTAATTAGAAAATATTCAATTATCGGAGGCTACCGGCAGTCGAACGACACTCTTATTCTTCGGGGCCACTTATCCAGAGTTCAGTGATTGACCTTGCTTAGCATCATTAGTGAATTGTCCCTCTTCGCCTAGGCCAGGGCCGCCGACCTTCGAAGTTATCAAAAAGAAAAAAGTAAAATGTATAAAAGGAAAAAAAGAAGAAAGTAAAATATATGCAAAACAATTTTATCAAATTTTAGCCGCCAGCCTCCACCCCAATATGCCACTTTTAGAACATGAAAATTTTCTCTCCTTTTAAAAAAAGGCTTTCTAATCGAAAAGGAGAGGTGTAGAGAGGCAGGAAAAAACCATGAACGTCTTCCTTCTCTTCCTACAAAAGAAAGGTAAGGATGTGTAGCCGGAATTGGTTGCACTAGACAGTTTTAGAGTGAGGCTAATATTTTTGAAATCCTGAGATTGGCCAAACAATAACTGAACATTTTTCTTCATAAAAGTGAAACTTGAAACAAATATTATCTCAGATTTGTCAGTTCATATTTATTACAAAATTTATGCTCAAAAGTATCTTCATCACCTTCTCCATCTTCGTTAGAAGATTTCATAGGATGAATTTAGGATATTGGTCGCCATTATCCACTATGTTAAATATAGCGAATTAGACCTTTTTGAATGCCAATGTGGGCTTTTTCACAAATGACAAAAATTCATTTACAAAGATAATGTAAAAATATAAAATTTATGTATAATTCCTCTTTGTAGCCGGATCTTAATATCCGTAAAGAGTGAAATGGACAAATAAATAAATAAATTACAATGGTATAATGTGTATATCTTTCTTTAGCACATACACTTTTTAAATAATTAAAGAAATCATAGTAGGAGAATTTTTTGTCTTTTCAACATCTGAGGCTATCTAAATGGACTTTAAACAATTCAATTATATATAATTTACGATACAAAGTAGTAAGTTTATTTTGAGTGAGGTGAAAGACATTCTCGTCGGGGGGGGGGGGTTGGAGTTCGAAGAAACTGCCAGATGTCTAAATAAAATAATTAATAAGATTAATTTTGAAATTTATATTAGACAAGTCTTTAAATAGCATTCTGGGCTAAGAAAGGCTTGCGGTTGCAGCCGAAACGCCTCTAAAGAAGGCCAGTAATAAAAAAACACTTTAGATAAAAAATATTGGATGTTTTATTTTTTTTCCCTATTAAGTAAATATCCAACATCTTAATTTAGTACTAAAATAATTAATGACGAAATTGTACTGAGCGAGATATTAGCATAAATTTATACTGGAAGTGGCAATCGCACATACTTATTTAACAAAAAACCTGTATACCAGCGTTAAACATTTTACAAGCTGTGGGTAACATTAAATGGGGGGCTCACCCAAATCTCTATTAATATTGTATAAATCTTTAATCCCTTCAAGATTAGAATATGGAAACTACTTGTTTGGAAACGCATCTCACTCACTATTGAGTCGTTTAGATAGAATACAGTATAAAGCTCTTCGAATCTGCCTTGGGTATCTTAGGTCATCCTCAACAAACGCTATATTGATTGAGGCAAATGATCCTTCATTGAATTTAAAAACTGAATTTATGGCAGTTACATTCTTCATTAAGCGCAAATCCAAGTTTTTCATCCAACAATTGAATCAATGATGGAAAAAGTATACGATAACACAAATTTCTAGAATAACTCTAATATACCCCATTTTGTTAAAGCTTCTAAAAAATTTAATAACTTAAAAGTACATTTAAAAAAATTCTCATTAGCATCACAAAATAAACCTAGAAATGATCAATATCCATTTCAACCAAACATAAGAGAGGGAGAGAGATTTGACCATCTTATCTTGATGTGATGGGTCAAAGTATCTGAGTTCAGTAGAGTGTGCCTTCTTTAATTCAACAAATAGCTTCTTCCATCTTTTCAAATTACCTATAGTTATGTCCAACTATACAGCTGAACTCATAGCAATTAGGGAAGCTTTATTCTATATAAAGATCAATCACATGAACTTTGTTAATGTGATATCAGATTCAAAAGCAACATTCTATATCTGTATGAAGAAGAATAAAAAATTTAAAACAATACAAATTCAAATTGCAACTTGATTGAAAACACTTTTCCAAAATAATCAATCTGTCATCAGATTATCATGGGTGAAATCACATTCCGGCAATCGAAGTAATAAATTAGTTGACTACTTTGCTAAAAAAAAAAGCCACAACCATAGGATATCCCCTAAATGAAGACACATGAAGAGATCTCGACGCCTTATTTAAAAAACAACTCTATCTAGATTGGTCAACTTCTTGGTTTTGTTCTTCACAAACCAAAGGCTCTGCTTTAGCTAGATTAAAGGTACACCCTGGTTTAAACATTTTACACATTTATCAAGACAAGAAATTATAATGTTCAATAGACTTATAATGACCCTTTGCAGATTTTCTTTAGCTTCGTCTCCAAATTGCAACTGCTCACTATACAGCAACAGCAACACCCGAACATCGAATTCCCTTTTGTCTATTATACAAAACCTCTGAACGACCAACATTATTAAAAAAATTTGGGCCAAAATTGCGAGACCCCCTGCCATAAAGAATATATTAAAACATCCCGACCAACAAATAATAAAGCTCATTTACAAATTCATTTTAGAAACTGACATTATTATATTTTAGGAGATATATATTTTTATTATTTTATATATGTTTATCTTATATTATTATTATTTTTAATATGTATACCTTATATTTTTATTGTTTTATATGTATATACCTATTATTCTTTGAATTACTATCAATTTTAATATATATTTGTAAAATTTTAAAAGCATGACCAGACAGAAATAAACAAAAAAAAAAATTTATAATGGCAAAGGACAGATGAAACGGAAAAATAGGCTATTTTTTTAATTTATAGCCGAGATAATTAAATTATTGCATTTTGAATTTGTAATATGATGATTTAATTGATGGTTTAAATAAATTTTCATCGGACTGCTTGAGACCGTAACCCACACCCCTTGGTTTTTAAGGTTGATTTTCTTTATGTCAATATTGATATATTGATATCCTTAAAAGCCGCCGCGCTGTCCCTTGGTGCAGAGGTTCGCGTATCAAAGATCAGTAGTTCGCTTCCCCTCCTGAACTATTGGCTACCAATTAGTATAAATAAATAAGGATGGAATATAAATGGCCTCCGATACCGAAAAAAGACTTAAAAAAAAGAGAAAATAGAGGGGATGGAAAGGTGTTTAGATTAAAATAATTAACATAAAATTCATAATTGATATCTTCTAAGAGAGCAATACATTAAAGGGGAAGTATGATTCTCAAAATGTTTCTCAAAGGCATGGGAAAATGGAATTTTTGTGAATTAGAAAAAAAAAACCTTAAAAGTCAAATCCCAGGCAACCGGGTGAATATTTATTTAAATCACTTGGATTTCAATTGATGTAAATAAATAGGGCTGGATAATTTGTATCGTAAAAATATACATGTATCCTTTAAAAGTCTCTATGGCCTCAGATCCTGAAAAGACTTAAAAAAAACCTATAAAATCAAAGGTTGAAGGTTCGGATCCCAGGCAGTCCGATGAAAATTTATTTAAACCAACTTGATACGAATTGATATAAATAAATATTCCTTTGACAATTTGTATGGTTTAAAATTTATTTATACCTTTTATTAAAGCAATTTTTTAGACAATTTCTTTAAAAAAAATTATATAACTTGAAATAAAAAAATAAAATACCCTAGTTAGTAAATACATGTATATGCATAATCACAAATAATATAAAAAACGAGTAGAATTATTATAAACAAATTAATTTATCATGGGGAGAGGAGACGAGAAGACCAGTTGAATTTTTCTTTATGACCTTCCACAGAGTGTTTGTTTATTCAATGTCTAAAAAAAATATCATCAAAAAAAATCATTTTGAAAAAAAAATTAATGAAATTCAACTTCCTGACAAGATCTCATTCACTTCTTGCTTGGGTTTTGAAATTATTTTCCTTATTAATCTAATTTTAACATCTACATGTATAAATAAATAAATATGATTATCCCTCTTCATTGAAAAAAAAAAAAAATAAAATTTCACCTTTCCAAGGAAATGAGGCGGAAAAAAGGAATAAATAAAATAAAAACCCAATACCGTACTCTTCTGATAATCAACAATTTTGTATAACTACAAATTTTTAGTTAATACTTTTTTTTAATTAGTATTATATATTAAGACCTTTTTTACTTATATTCCTACAGCTAAGGAGCATTGAACTTGTTTTAACTTTGTCAGAAAATTGGAAAAGAAAAGAGGTATCAATTAATTTTATGCTTGATAAAATGGCATAAATAAATAATGCAAGTCTGAGGAAATTTATTGCCAGGAGACGAAATAAAACCCAATTTGCTGTCACTTTCGGACCCTAATCACGTGCCTCACGATCTCTGGTCGTCACGTTTTATCTTTTATACTAGCTAAAAACCTCCGGGAAGTATCAAAATCATCCAACAAAAACTAGATGGTTTAATATCCTCTGGAAATACATTTAACCTATATAGGCTTATTTACAATTTTGAAAAAATTTATTTTTATATTTACAAAATATTATTATATATTATGAATTAAATTTAAAAAAAATTGATTTTCAAAGATTATTTATTTGTTTAATTTTTTTTTTAACTTATCGTAAAATTTAGAAATATTTTTCTCACTATCATTAGAAAAATTATAGAGGAAAATATAAATCTCTTCTCTCTTATTGATTAGTCATTATGTTTACATAATTCATATAGGCCTATATCATTGCTGAAGTAAAATAAAAAATAATATATATTTAAGTATAGACAACCAGACAAGCATTAAATTTCTCTAATAAGATAGGCAAAGGTCTAATGTTCTGCTAATCGTCATATTCTCCCCTCTAAAACAGAATGTGTGAACGTTAATTAAAGAGAAAAATTATGTTATCGGGAGAAAGAGAGAACAAAACGGTCCATCGCTTAGCCTGACGGTTGAAAAGACGAGAAGAAAAAGTTTCTATAGTGGTCTACTCTTTGTAAAATCTCTACCAGGCCCATCTCTCTAAAAATATAAAAAATATAAAATAATTAATTAAAAAAAGTAAATTTAATCAATAATTTTGAAGTACCATTGTAAATGAGACGACCCAGAGAAAGAGCAAGTTGATTCGTCACACAATCTGAAGGGAGAGAGGAAGGGGGATTTTGTTGAGAAAGGCACGCCACCTCATTACTTGGAAATTTTACCCTCCATATTGTAATTTTTTTTTCAAATTCACTTCTCATTGCCATTTTTCCTTCTTCTTCTTTTCATAGACAACCTTCCAAGTGTTTACTAACAACTTTGTTTTATTTTTGGTTGGAGATCATTCTCTCTCTCTCCACTTAATTAATCATAATCAAATTTTAAAATTAAACCTCTAATCGTATTTCAAGTAACATCTCTTAACACAAAAAACTAACTTTAACCAGCATTTATATTAATTATCTGTTTTTGGCATGTAATACGCCATAACAAAAAACAAGTATTTTGTTATGCTTATTACAAAAGGCTAAAGTAAATTGAAATATCTTTTATTTCAAAAGTTTTTTTTTTTTTTTTTCAAATTAATGAAATAATTATAAAAAAAAAAAACAACAAAAAACAAACCAAAAGGTAATGAGGGCTTTTTTTTCTTTATTAAATTAGAATGGACAATACCATTTTTTAATCCTTATTAAAAAAATTTTTTTAGCTTCAATCCACTTTATTTTCAAATTAAACTTTAACATTCTTTTTTATCATTTAAGAGGCTCATTTTCATTAATATTCCCTTGACAGATATTTTATCTGACAACATCCAGTTTGAGAATCAGAATGCCAATTTTTTTGGTTATTCTAAAGGCCAAAAACAGTTACCTGCATTTTGACTAATGCACCTTAATTTTAGAGAAATTAGCAATTAAATTTGTCTTTTTGAGGAGCCTCTATTTTTTTTAATACTCTTTTTCCGCTGCAGAGGTCATTTATATTTGTATTTTTTTAAATGATTAAATATAGATGGCTCTCGGCTGACGTTCTACATTCTTGTTTCTCGGGGCCATCAATCCGAGGTTCAGCAGTGCTTGGCCTTGCTTAATAACAACGATTTTGGAGACTATTGGTCTTCTTTCTTTCTTTATTTATGAACCGATCTTTAATAATCTATTTGTAAATAAACTCTATATATATTTTTGCTTTCATCATTGTGTTTTATTTATTTATTTATTTATTTTTTTCAGCTTACAACATATACATGAATTGTTATTTCTTACTTCTATGGATTTTACTTTGATTAATTTATCGAAGACAATTTCTTTAATGAACATTTTATTTTATTTTATTATTTATTTATTTATTGTTATCCTGAGTAATAAATAACATCATTTTAATTCCTTAAATAAAATTTAAAAAAATTTATTTCTATTGGATTCAAACTTGGGCCAAAATATAATTAATTAACCTGCCCTGTCTCTTGGTGCAGAGGTAATGGTCGGTAATCGCCTCACGTACAAAAGGTCAGTACTTCCCTTCCCATCCTGAACGACGAAAATTTATCTATATTATATTAGCTACCAGTTAATATAAATAAATAAGGTCGGGGTCTAAATGGCCTCAGATGCCAAAAAAAGACTTCAGGAAAAAATAATCTGACGCGTTATCTAGATCGTCCATCCAAGTTATTGATATCAATGGAATCTATTTGCATACATTTAAATGGAGACCTTTCAAAAAGTCAACTTTAATTGCTAATTTCTCTAAAATTAACTCATGCCAAGACAGTATTCATTTTTTTAGAAGCTATTATTTAAATTGGCATCCATATTCCCAATGTCCATATGTGGAATTAATTAATCCTTTTTGGAATTTAGAATTTTGTATATCCATTCTAGGATTAAATTAAGATGACAAGAAAATATTCAGATTGTCTTATTTCGCGTTTCTTGGTGTTAGATCCTCGACTGAAAGAGAAATAAACCAATCAGTCCTAAAATTTGATCCTTGATGAGAGACATAGAGGGAACAAATGAAATAACTGTAACATAGAAAGACATAGGCTATTTAAAAAATATTGATTATGATGGATGGATTGATATAGGATGGATCCCCCTTAGATTTGGGATATCCAGGCACTTAGACCACTCGAATTTATGTCATTAATTACTCGAGATGAGATTATCTCTCATCTTCCTACCCCATGAGGGGACTTCTGGTAAAATTGGAAATAATTTTTTGCGACAAGCCGGACTTGAACTCGAGTTGTTTTGCAACTCCGCAGCTTATCAGTCTTAGCCACTGCCTAAAAATATTGATTATTCTACACTTCAAAAAAAAAAAAGTTTTTGTTTCTGACGATTTATCAACTTTTAAAAATCTATCTGACCGGTGGCATGGGCTTTTTTGGGTGATCTATCCTTGTTCATTTCCTTTTCGGAGAAAAAATTTCCTCTGGGACTCTTCCTAAGAGCCAAATACTTAGGAAAAGATCAAGAAAATAATCACTTTCAATCTTTTAAAGGTAAAAAAAAAGTTTTTAATAGCGGTAATCCATTTAGAGATTATTAAAGGAAAATATATATAGTAGGAATGAAATGGAAACTCCTTTTTTTAAGTCTTTTTTCGACATCTGAGACCATTTATACTCCGACCTTATTTATCTATATTAATTGGTAGCTAATATACTAGAAATAAATTTTTGTCACTCAGAAAGGAAAGCGAACCATTTACCTTTGGAACATGAGGCGAGACCTCTACCTCTGTACCAAGAGACAGGGCGAAAGTCCTTAATAACATAAATAACATTTATTTATGGAGATAATATATTTCTTCTGGTCAATTAAATGCTTAAAAAATTTTTCATTATTCATTTACTTGTAGTAAAACGAGAACCATTGCAGCTAAAATTTAGAAATTAATGAATTAGTTGTCAAGCCGCAATAAGACGCATAATAAAGTGCATTTTCCAGTCTTACTCATACGCAAAAACAATGGAAGAGATATTAAAAAATTAATTTTTAATAAACCATTCACCCATTCTATATCTCCGAAGTCAATATATGGGCTGTAAATTTTACTAAAGCGTTTTGCGAGGTTTTATCATTCATTTATTGAAGCTATTACTAGTCTAGAAAACACATGCAATTCTTCTGGAAATTGGAATAACTCCAAAATTCTAACATTAATTTTATCCTCTATGAACGCTGGAAATTTGCAATGTTGTCTTTCCAAATATTCCATTCCAACTAAATTCAATTTAAATTTATCCCTTGTAAATTGTAAATCAAATATCTTCTTAAAACCAGATTTAGAATCCTTATCCTCATATGAAGCATTAATCTTTAGAGAGTGCTCAAAGTATATCGATAGGCTGCGCCTTTTTTGACTCTTTATTCTGGAAGATTCAAACTCCCAAACACATTATCTATTTATTCAGCTTAATCTTTGACTATTTGGGAAGCCATACTGTACACCATAGAAAGATACAATAGTTGTCTTATAATTAATCAAAGTGTATTCTTATTATCCATTATAAATATTAAAACAAATAGAAAAATATAAAATTACAATTCGACTTATTTAACTTGTATGAATGCTCAAATATGGGAATAAACTTGGCAGTAGCTTGAGTCAAAGTATATTCAATGCCAAGATAATTTTATTGCTGGCTTCCTAGCAAAGCCTACATCCCAAAATAGGAACGATCTTAAATAGTGGAACTCCCTGCCAGGATTTTCTTCCATATTTCAAATCCCTAATGTTAATATAAATATATGTATATAAATATTAATATAAAACATAAATTATTAACAGAAAAATAAATAAATTACAAAAAAAAAAAAATAAAAATAAAAACTGAAAAACTATATACACCTAATTCTCTTTTTACACGAATGATTTTTACACGAATATCATTTAACACGAGTTAAAAAGTTAACATTTTTCTCTTTTTACACGAATTGTTTTGCTTTAACACG
>JAAAKE020099700.1:7635-18708 GCA_010014785.2 Anisolabis maritima
TTCTTTCTCTCCTTTAATACAAACTTTTCAGCTTCGTACGTTTTTTCGTTTTTGACAAATCTCGTTGACACGTAGACCTTTGCGAGACCTCACAACATGTATTTCCGTTGAAATCTCTTTTTTACGATCGCGATACTTTCTCATTATATTTCATGTATATATAGATAAGAGAAAGTAAAATATATAAGATAATTATTATCTTAAAATTAAAAAAAAATCATTTTAATTAAGATTATGACAATTAGGCAATCGTTACTTGTGAGAGATTTTATCAACGGATATTAAAAGCAAATGACATGCATCATACTTAATTATAGCGACATGACATTCTACCGTAAAATAAAAAAGACCGCTGTCTATTCTATAAAAAAAAAATGAATATTAAATTCCATTGATTTAAAAAAATAATTATAATTTTATAATTAAAACATAAAAAAAAAAAAAAGAAAAAAAAACCCGTCGTAATATAAATAAACTTATTTTATGGTATTATTCATTTTTAAAACATGCGGATGTTACTACACCCCCATATCTTTTGGGAATTGTATTCCCTATCCTTGCACAACTTACTTTTTATGGCTCATTATAATCTATTCCATAAAACCTCTCTTTTCTATATAGTATCTGATAATTAGTCGTATAAAAGCGGAATAATATATTTTTTGACTTTTATTTTTACGTGATAAAAAGATGCTTGGTGTTAACCTCACGCGGAATCTTCTTCATCCATTAGTACAGTAATACTTTCCCTTTCGAAGGGTTTCTTGTCTACTCTCATTAACATGACGGATATTAAACGTAGCTAATTATTAAGGGCTGCTGCGATTCTTTCCCCGTTAATAATTCACTTCCGAGGGTTGTATAAAAAGAGAGCATGAATAAAACACAAGATGGAGGTACTATAGCTCTTTCTATTAAGAGATCCTAATGGCTGCGGGATCCTGAAAGATTGATACTTCACCGTGTGGGTACCATAAATCAGCGGAAGAAAGTGGGAGGGGTGGGGGCTTCTTAAACAAAAACCCCCGTAGGTACGTACTTTCTTCTTTCTCTTTCTTTCTCCTAAGCAATTAAATTCATTTGTTTAATTAGCATCCATTAAAAAATCTTTTGTGCTTCTTCTTCTAATTACGTTTGCGAATATATTACTTTTACTATTATAATAATAATTTTTTTTTATTATTATTCATATATTATTAATACCTTAAAACCCTTTTGAATAAAATATATTTTCGGTGAGGATTAATTTTCAATAAATAAACAGTTATTTAATGGGTATTGTGCAAATGCACATATAAAATATTTTCCAATCCAAATGATCAAATACGTTGACTAGTAAATGATGAGTGAATTATATATATATATTGTGATCAATAATTACACGAGTCTGTGTGTTTTTCAATTTGCTATTATATAAACAATTGATTTCAGTGAAATTATTATAAATTATAATTATCAAATAAAATTAGGAAAATTATACTTTGAATGAGCAATAGATAAAATTTTAAAAGTTAAAGGGGGGACTGTTTTTATGTTTAAAAAATTAATATAGGAGTATGTAAATTTTTTGCATTTTACTATTTATAATAGTCTTCTTTACATTACATCCTTACGGACCTAAAAAAGAATATTTAGGCCAAAAACAAATCAAACACATAAATAAGGAAGAAAATATATAATATGAATGTTAAACCAGAAACATACATCTCCATATAAGCATAAACATGTTTCTCTTAAAAGTGAAATCTCATAAAATTGACTTCATAAGTCTATGTAAAGGTAACCTTTGAAAATCTCTAAGATACTTTTTCATATATTCCGTTCTCAAACCGCGCTAAATTCAAATTCACATTATATTTCTTACAAATAGATTTTTTTTAGTATTTTGTTGATTTGTATACGTCTTGAAATTTTATGAAATATATAAAATTATATCACTTTTTCTTATAAATCAGTTAATGGATGTCACAGGGGTGTAACCAAGGGTAACAGCATCCCCCCTCTCCCCCATATGATTTCTTTAGCGATCAAATGGTATTTTTGTATTTTGGTAAAGGTAGGCATATTTTTTTACTAAAACATTGACATCTTCGACGTACTCTCACCCTCTTCAAAAATGTATGTCTTAGCTACGCCCCTATATGTTATCAGAAGGGTTAAAGAGATATTTATACCTAAAGCTTAACAATGAAATTTCATAAAGTTCCTTTCAACTGAATTTGTTCATAAATTTAGAGAATATTCAGTATTAGTTGGTTTTTTAATGGGCATGCTAATTTATTATAAAAAATTTTCAAAAAAAAAAAACATTCAAAAATTACCCTGTGAGATGAGATGTCTTGTTTCCTGATCAGGTTCGCATCTTGAGCGATGAAATTTATTTAAATTAATTAGTAGTCAATATAATTAATTTAAATAAATATAGCGCAGTCAGATGCCAAAAAAGTCTTTAAAAAAAAATCAAGAACTATAACCGAAAAATACTTAGATAATCATTAATTTTTTTGAATTTTAGTAATTTTATTGATTTTTTTTTTTTTTTTTTTTTTATTTATTTGAAATATTAAGTTCTTCCTTTAAAGAAATTATGAACCTAAAATGTTTTATATTTTAAGGTAAAAATTTTCTTAGCCAGGAAATGAAATAAAAACTTGTCATTTAATAAACAAGTTCTTCCTTCTTTGCTAATAGGCCAATATAAAGAGCGACAGAAATTTCCCTTGGAAATAACGTTGATAATATTTTCAACAACTTTATAAGATTTAGGAATAATTTCAGTCACCAAATTTATACAAATTAAATCATCACAGATGATTTAAACCCATCATGCTTTGAAAATAGGATATTTAAAGTAAAAAAGTTGAATGAGAGAAAAACATTTCAATTTCTAAAGAAGATATTTTCAATTATAAAATGTTTTTTTATCTAATACTATGAGGTAATTACGATTCATGAAAAATGTAACCCCTTCCCCAACTTAAAAATATATTCGCGTTACAAGTCAAAATGACCGCCAAAATGCAAAAAAACCTTAATATATATTTGTTTATTTTTATGCGTGTGTATACTTTATATCTCTGGAACTACTCAACAGAAAAGGATGAAACTTAACAACTTTATAATTCTAGGAAGATATTAAAATTTGAAGCGAATCGGTCCGCCAAGAGAGCAGTAAAGCAAAAAAAGCCCCCCAATATTTATCGCGCACCACGATTTTCCCAGTAATCATTATGCCAAATCTTATGAAAAAATGTGATAATAATTTAAACATTTGTATTTAGCTCAGGACCAATTTTAATAACATTCCGTTGAGTGGGAGGGGATTTATTCTAAAAAAAAAAATTGGTTATAAGATAATAAACATACGCCATCATTTTTTTAAATTATTTGTAATAAAAAAATTTATTCATGTAATTTTTTTTAACTAAATATATATTTTTTGTTTTTGTTATACTTATTTTTTATATACATGATATAAATATGTATACTATTTTATATAATAATATGCTGTATGTCCTTGGGCTAAAGCCCTGAAAAAAAATAAAAAGATTTATTTATCCAAACAACATAATCAACAAGACATGACTTGCATACTCGATGTAGAGCGGCCCCATCTTATTTTCATAGAGTTGTTGGCTAGAAAGTGCGGTATTTTTTTTTTTTTTTTTCTTTAATTTTATGTTGCCTATTATAATTTATTTTTATAATGAAACATCAAAACTAGACAATTATTAGAAAAGTGATTAACGTCGTTTTTTTTCTATTGAAGCTCATTAGTGCCTCTTTCTCCGAAATAGAAAACAACCAGGAATACTTTTAATGATATTTTAGATTTTAGATTTTTAATTAATAATAAGAATATTTATTGAAATTATTTACTCATTTTCACACAAAATGAAAGTGTCATTTCTATAATAATATTTTAAAACAAGAACAACTTCACCATTTTTTGACCGCTCACCAAAACACTAATCTTAAAAAAAAATGGAATATTCACTGAAAAACAAAATATAGAGCCTTTAAAGAAAAAATAGACATTTAGTATTGTCGGTTACTAACGTATTAGACTTCATAAATTTATGTACTCATTAAACGTACTTAATAATGTACTACCGTCTGCTATGAGAATATTTTTACTATTTCTATATTTTTTTTAAGCATATGAGGCCATTTAGACTCCGTTCGTATTTATTTATATTAGTTGTACAATTAATATAAATAAATTTTTATCTCTCATGCGGTAAGCGAAACATTGATCTTTATTACTGAGGCGAGACCTCTACCCCAACATCAAAAGACAGGGCGTTTTTAATTTAATTAACAATATATTTTTTTAAATTAAATTAAAAAAAAATTATTAGGTAATTTATTTTTCGGTGATTACTAATTTAGTGAATTGCTAGTTGTTGACCCATAAAATACTAATAATCGAGTATCAGACCCCTTATCGTTTTAAATTTCTTTTTTTTTACAATGGTAAATTTCAATTTAAAAAAATAACAGTTGAAAAATGAATAATGGTAAAACTAATAAATTTTTTCTATAGGATAACTTTGTGATCAAACTAATTAAATTCCAAAAAGCGATATAAATACTTTTCACAGAATTTGGGCTGCGCATTTATTATTATTATGGCTCCAGTTAATGTCGGTTTTTTCGTAGCCACATCAGTTTATTTTTTAGTTATCGTATTGATTGACTGGTATTGATTTATATTTTTAATTTAATTGATTGGATGTAATAAAGGGAGATCGACTATTGCAACAGATGCTTTTACCAACTAAATGGCCTTATTTTTCCCCTATGTATGATGCACCAAATACATAAAAACGAATACCCTCTCTACTCTGGGCATTATATATCTATCAGTCATGCAACCCCATCCCCTCATATTAGTCCAATGTTTTGAGCATCATTGGACAATGTTTGAGCAATTTTGTTGATGGTTTTGCTTCTGCAGTTAATTGAGGATTTAAAAAGAAAATCGATCATCTTCAATGGCGAATGTTGCAGCTGGGATTTTGAAAGGAAATACTTTTTTTTTATTTATTTTCTCTATTTTAAATAAGAATTGTGAATTTTAATATAAAAATTAATCCTTTTTTTTTATAATGTCTCTCAGGGGAAGCGAATCTTACTCCAGGCGTTAGTTACTTTTGATCAGGCTCTGACTTCATTTTTCTTTCACCCCCCCCCCCCCCTTCCCCTGCATCATATCATTAAATGATAATAAATAAATAAATTGGGTATTTATATATAAATGTATCTACCTGCTACTGGAGTAAATAAAATAATAGCCCTATCCCAGAAGTAGAAGCCTAGCTTCACGTACCAAAATATCAGTTGTTCGCACAGTCTGATAATGAAAGGTAAAGGGGAAAAATTAATAGGTGTGAGTATGATGCCATTTAGACTCCGTCCATATTTATTGAAATTAATTTTTTGCTCTTTTTGTCTCTTAATTCATGTTGCCTCTGGCAGGGTAGGGATATACAGTACATCCATCTTTGCTTATGGAATTCTTTTCTACTATCAAATTATCATATATAGAAACGAGATCATTTCAAATTTCATCTATGTAATTTAAATCAAATAACCCAATAACGGAACTGGCCTTTTATATTAATTCAATGTTTTTGAGCATCAAATAACACCAACTGAGCAATTTTGTTGATGGCTGCTACTTCTGCACTTGCAGTTAATTAGCTCTCATAGCAGTTATAAAAGATGACCCACCTTCAGTTTCTCTCCCCGTTTAATTCCATTAAGGTCCTTGTCAAAGTATGATAGGAGGGTGGTAGTGGTAGTGGCTGTTTATAAAGCAGGCAAGGGGCATTACACGCCTTCTCCCTCCCTTGAACACCCAAGTCCTGGCAAAGAGACTCAACTTTAGAAATCCTCCAGCAGATTATCACCAACATGCATGGTCTAAGCTGTTCTGAGGAAATTGTTATTTGCTTCCCTATTAATTAGGGCTATTTGGGCTACTTATGATGCATATATTCGCCGAATTAGAGATAATCTTTCTTGATAAAGTTAAATGGGAAAGTAGATTTTACTTTAAAATATTAATATTGAAATGTTACTGCTTATATTTGAATTAAAATTTTACTCTTTAAAAGAGAGTAAGAATATTTGAATAATAAAGTTAACTCTGAAAATTCCTCAACTTCTAAAGTTTTAATAAAAAAAAAAAAAAAACCATGTATTCTAGAAAATGTTTTTAAATTCTTTTTGACTAATATTTAAAAAAAAAGCCATATTAGCATTTTTATAATAATTAAGGTCTTATTTGACCTGTCTCTTTATGCAGAGGTAGGTCTCCCTTCACCAAAGATTAGCGGTTCGCTGCCCGTCCTGAGCGACAAAAATTTATTTATATTATTTTGGATATAAATTAATATAAATAAATAAGGACAGACTCTAAAGCCGAAAAAGACCTAAAAATGCCTTATTTTTGTTTTATTATAAAAGAACATGCGAGTGGGGAAGATGGAAAGTTAATGAGATTATATTACATTTGTAATTAATTTTATATATTTATCGTATTTTTTAAAATATTTTTCAACTGTTCATATTTATTTAAATTAATTGGTAGTCAAAAATTTAAATAAATTTTTGTTTCTCAGGAGGGAAAGCGAACCACTTCTCTTGGAAGGTGAAGCGAAACCTCTACTTATGCTCTAAGATACAGGGGTGGCTGAATTTCAATACTTAGCTTTTGATATTTATTATATCTAATTCTTTACGCAAACAATTTTACACGCGTATTGTCATTTATATAAAATGGATAAATTTTGGTAATATATTATAAGTTATCTCTATAATATTATAGGTTCCTGATTGATTATTGAGCGTCGCGTCATGATGACGTTGCAATCGTAGGCTGCAAGCAGAGTTGGACATTTATTTCTAAAAGTGATGTTAGGTTAACTATAATACTGGTTTTTAATAATTTAGACCATAACAAAATATTGTCCTTTTTAAAACCTGGACTGATTCTGATAATTATATATATCCTTATAATTTTGAATTATTCAAGAGGATGTTTGGCAAAGTCGTTCGTTCCTTAAAAGACTCGTTCATTTTGACTCATCTCTTTTGTCCAAGTGTTTTTGTCTCTTCTTTGACAATTTTACATTCAAGCTTGTTTTATCAACGTTTTCACCTGTATTTGTGTTTGATTGGACCTAGCCACCGAGGACTTGTGCCTCTAAGCAGGTCGTAAATAAATTTATTTATTTATTTTATCTCACTGTTTAGATTTTATTTTTATTAAAGAAACATTTTAAAAACCAACTCTCGGAGTTATTTTTATGGGTAAATTTCACATAAGTAAGTTTTTTGATAAAGAAACAAATTTTTCAAAAATATTTACAACTTTTTAAAAATTCTCTACTAGAATATACAAATTTGACAATACTGTTAAGAAATCGTTCTTTTTTTTTTTTAGAACAAATTAGCTCTTCAAAAACCGTTCTTTTGAACTAATCTAGAGTTACTGGGAAAAATTCAAGTGGGAACATCTCCTCATTAGAGAGATAAATTAATTTCTAACTTAATATGAGATTAAATTTTTTTTTATAAACTATAGGTATTTATTTTTCAATAACGGTTATTTCATAAATGAATTTAACTTAAAAATATATATGAAAGTATTTTTTTGTCATCTCATTTTCATTTAATGAAATTTTTTTAATTAATCAAAAATTTTCTATATTGAATAAAATCTTTTTTTTTTTTTTTAATGAAAATTAAATAAAATAAAATGCCATAAAATGGTTTGAGCTAGCCAAGTGTTTTCCATTATAAGTAATTAAGTATGGCTTTTAAATAAACAACAAAATATGTTTATAACACTTTTAAAGGAAATTAAAAAAAATTAATTTACTAAATAATATATATTAAAAATTCTTAAGTTTGAAAAATTCAACTTTTTAATTTCATTTCATTATAATAGCTTTATTTTAATTATCATTTATTAACGATTATGTTAAAGAATTACTTTGTTTATTTTCGGGGAGGGGATTGAATACGTTGCTCTAATTAAGATTTATAAGATGTTCCACAAAGACGATCATATGAAGACTTAGCCCTGTCATTTTTAATTAATTTAGGCAACTTCCAATTTGTTTTTCAACTAAATTACTTTGGAAAGCTTCTTCTTTTTTTTTTCTCTCGCTCAACTTCATATTATTTAAAAAATAAATCTTTTTTTAATTTATAAATTAATGAACATTAAATAAAAAAATTGATCTTTTTTTAAAAATTAAAAAAGATTAGTATAATTAAGAATAAATTATTATTTTTATGTTGAAAGAAAAAACTTAAAAGGTCCTTTAATCGAAACAAATTATTTGGAAGATCGAGTCTTTGGCTTCTAGTCATAATATTCTTTAAATGAATATTTCTCAACCTTATTTCATGCCCGATTAGATTTATCGATTTTTTGTTTGGCCTTCTTTTACCGTTTCCTATTTTTTTTTTTTATTTTTCCACCAATAAAATGTATAATATTTTTATTTTTCTCCCAGGGGCAGGAAACGCAATGCCAGGTCACAAAAAAAGATTCCATTTTTATTTTAAAATATTTTCAAAGAAATTACACCTAGTTAAATTAACTTCCTACAAAGACTATTCTCATATTCAATTTTAATAAAAATGAACCGCGGTTCCCAAACTACTGGTACGCGACAATGGAATTTAAAAAAATAAAAATATAGTATAAAATTTCGTTATTTTTTCAAAAAATAAATACATAATAACGCAATCCCGGTATTTGATACAAAAAAGGTTGGGAATCACTGTTTTAGAAAATTTTTTATTTTAGCTAAAATTTTCATTTTTTTTTTTTTTTTACATTTTTCATAATATTTACTTATGAATTTTTAACAATTATATTTAGTAGTACTAATTGTCTATATATCATTAATATTTATTATAAGGCTGGCTTTAAGTCATGGATCGTCACCTGACTCTTATTAATTAACAAAAAAATTTAAAACTTGGGTGAGAGAAAAGTTTTCTGGTTGCCTAGTTTGCAGGTTTTCTGGTTGCCTAGTTTGCAGACTCTCATTGAATAAAAATATTCCGAATAGAATGATGCCTTGGTTAACGACGTCAACGGAACGGAAACCGTTAACCAAAACCTGCGATATTTTTTTTTCTTACGTTCAATTATCCTTATCCAATTACGTTGTTATCTAAAGCCGATAACCAAATCAATATTGTATTTTTTTATTTTTATTTTTTATATTCAAAATTATTGACGTCTCTTAAATTACTGAAAATTTTCTTATACCTGTTAAAGTTAACTCAATATCCGATACAATGTAACATTTCTCCGGCCAATTCATAATACTTGAATAATTAATATCCATACCCGATGGCATGTAAAAACACCTCCAAATAATTTGATTGATTTTTGGAAAAGAAATGCGTGTTGAAAGAACTCATTAGAACTGAGTTGAAGAAATGAGAGAGAGGGAGAGAGCCTGGTTAATGCAACAGGTAGTGGGTATTAGCCCAGTTGCCTTATCGGAGCGACAAGTGGGATATATTCAGCATCCTGATGGAGCACAGCATCTCCCGTATGTCTCATTGAAAAATTATTTATTTCTTCTAATCTTGCCGGAATTATTTTATCTTTATGTGGATGATTGGCTTCATTTGCCTGAAAACTTCCTTTGGATATTTAGAAATGCTTCTGAAAGGTTGAAATTATTTATTAAAAAAATTTTCTTTTGAAGATGGAATTCATTCTTAATAAAAATGTAAAATTCCATTTAAGATTTTTTCTTAGAATCTTTTCTAAATAAGAAGCTTTTTTAATTCGATACTTTTTTTACCCATCAAAATTTCCGAAGTGGAAGTTTTTTTTATAAAGATAAAGGCTTTGGAAGCGGAGGAGGGGGGAGGGGGGAAGCAGACATATATATAAGGAAATTCTGTATTATTTCAGTATTCATGATACATTTTTTTTATTAAGCTTAAAAATTAAATTCCTCCAACAAAATGAAAATTTTTTTTTCAATTATAAACTAGTATTAAAATCATACGTCCACAAGTACATGGATAGCGATCACGTGTTTTCAGAACAAAATTTGTTGGTGGCTAGAAATCAGAAGAAAGAAATAATTTTAAAAAAAATTTTCTAAACCTTTTATTTTTTTAATTGAACTCTATTTTTTTTTTTAATAAGAAAATTTTTTATAATGTTGTTTTAAAATTTTATATATTTTGGCTCCTGGCTTAATAGATAAAAAAAAAACGTGTTTCATTGTTCTTTATAAAATTTTTATATATATGATTAAATGGAATTTATATTTATATTAAAATTTCCTCCTTTGTTTTATAAATTTAAAACTCTAAACATGATTATATTTATTAATTTTACAAACTAGAAAAAAAAAAAAAAAAAAAAAAACAAAGAATAATTTAATTTTTCTCGCAACTATATATACTCATAATTAGATTATTTTAAAAGTTGTATATTAAATCCCAACTCTCTTTTCTAGAACCGAGAAATATCTTAATTGTTTTCACTAATTGATTTTAAAGTGGAAATACAATTTTCAACGCTAATTAAGTTTTATTATGGAAAAAGTTTATCTTTATTAAATTCTCACTTTTTAATTTTTATTAAATTAGCCATCTTTTTTTTTTTTTTTTTTATTAATAAAGGAAATTTATATTGGATTTATTTTACAAGCAAGGTTAAAATTTAGATATTAATTAAATTTAAAAGATTTTCTCTCAATTTGAATTTTAAAAACACTATAAATCTTTTTTTTTTTTTTAATGTTTCGAATTCTATTGTATTGATTAACTATTAAAATTTTTGTTGTATTTATTTGTAATATATTATATATTTTGGGGATGGTCCTTGGTTCCTAAATAAATTTTTTTTAAATCGACCTTTAAGCTAAACATATTTTATAAAAAATTAAATTTTTTATTTAATTTTTTTCATAATTCTAAGCTTGTTTCAACCGAGTTTTCATTTCATTTGGACCGTATAGGCCCACCTACCGGAGTCCCCGTTTATTTACCCGAGGTGCTTACGTGTACGGA
>JAAAKE020099711.1:0-18706 GCA_010014785.2 Anisolabis maritima
ATTTCTTTTATTAATTTATTATTTTTCTCTATAGAATTACATTCTCCATCTCATACTCTTTATCCCTACGAAATTTCGCATTAATTAACCCTGTAATAATGGAGATATTAATTATTTATTATAATTTAATTTTTTCCGTATTTTCGCTGGCATTGCGACGTTGCCATTTAGAAATCGGTCCCTCACTTCACCGTGCCTATTTTTAATGGTGATTTTCACCCTGACCTTCGGGACTGGATTTGTATGCTATACGTTTTTTCTTTTTCTGACCTCTTTCAATATTTTTATGTAAATTTTCTGCAGTTCTTAATTTAATTAATTAATTAATTTGTCTAAACATAATTTAAATTTAAGCGGTTATTTATAGCAATTACCTCTCTTGTATTCATACTCTGGTCAACATAAGCGAACATCAGCTAGCTAACCATAGGAATTATCTTTTAATATTTTTTCCAACCAGTATTTTTAATGTAGTGTCCTTTTTTGTCTTTATATTATTTAATATTTTTTCAAAAATTACATTCTTTCAATATGAGGAGGCGTTGAAAATCATTGAAATATTGAAAAGAGTAGATAATGAATATGGGGCAAAACTAGTGGCTAATCCAGAGAACAATTATTGTTTAGACGTCGAAACAGCAATCATGTCCTCATGTCAGAAAACATGAGATTTGAGACTTATGAGTCAAAGACGTTGAATTGACTGAAATCTGAGATGCTAAGTTACAAGGAACTTAGTCCTAAATGTAAGCATCATCATCATCCAAGGCTTTGTATTTTCATTGATTAAATGTAACTGATCTATGAAAGATAATAATCATAATCAACTATGGTTTAGGTTCTTAGCCTAAAAGTTGATTCTATCCCTAAGATATAGTAGGGTTTAGAGAATAAAGATAGATTCATATTTCAGCCAAAAAGCATTAAGTTAAATATGCCTACAGTTGAAATAGGAACATGAAATCTGGAGTATAATCAGAAATTTTTCTTCTAATAAAATTTTAAGATACTTTTATTTGAAACGGAGAAACCACGAGAGCTTGAACAAATGAAAAATTAGTCTTCTAAATATGAATGGCAAATTGTCTTTGTTTCCATTAGATTGTTTTGTATCCAGTTATCAAAGAATTATATTTAGAACAAAGGTATATATCAAGTTTATTTTTCATTAATAGATAGATACAGGATGCCTAAGATAAAACCGGTTCCAGTCTAGTTGAATCATATTGAGATTAATACTGCAGCTATATGAAAATTTAGAGTGATACTGAAATGGGGCTCGTTTTATTTTGGACACCCTGTATTAGTGTTTTAAGATCCTCATGAGCCATTGCCAAAACTAGTAGGACATTTAATATAAATAAATAAGGATGGATTCTAGCCGAAAATGACTTTAAAAAACGAATGGTCTTCATTTTGTCTTGCATTTGTTATAAATTATCCAATTTTCACTACCACCCTTGAGATCCACCTCTTCGATTTAATACCCATTTCGATCTAGGTCTTGGTTTTGATCTTTATCTTATGGTTCTCTAAATGTCCTAAATGGCGAGGGTTCTCCTCCTCAAACCAGAGCTACATGTCTTTTCTTAATCATTGTGATATAATTGTCCTGATAATAGGTTATTAATTTATTTATAATTTTAAATTATCTTTCTTTTTCAGATTCATATCTAGAATTCTATTTCTTATTTAAATAATCGCTACTCAACTCAATTTGGCTTTCATTTGAATCTCCTTATAAGCAACATACATACATTATTGCTGAGCTTGCTGTTCCCCTTATCCTTCACATTCTATTTTTTATCTGCGTTAAGGTAACTTTTTTTCAGTATTAATTTTAAATTTCCATTTAATTCATAAAAGTCTGACTTTTTCTCATTACAATTTCAATTATATAACAAATAAAAATCAATTGCAGATGAGAACTGAAACCATTCCCAGGTTTCCATAATACCCAGTTCTAAAATAAAGGCATATATGGATATTAATTAAATATTAGAAATATGTGAAAAGGGAGAAAGACAGCTAGTAGGGAGGTCTCTATCGAAAAAAAAACTCCCAAATCCCTAATTAAAGCCGAAACGTTTCATATTTTGGGAGTTTTATTTCGATAGAGACTACCCTTCTGACTGACTAAAACTTCCATCCTTTTCACATAACTCTGATCTACGGACAGCCACCAATCTTCGTGGTGAATAATTAAATATTTACGCCTCATAAAAAATTGAATAAACTCTATCTTTTGTTTAGGTTTAAGAGATTTTTAGGAGATGTCTATGGAATCACCAAATTACATAATATTATACTTATTAAATTTATTTTTGGAGTTATAGCTCTTATAAAAGTACTTTCATAACCGGAATGTGATCTATTCAAAAACACTTTTTCACTTAAAAAACAATTTCCACTGCCACTACTTATGTTCTTATTCATAGATAAGACAAAAAAAGGACTAAGGCAACATTTTTACTTCTCTAATTATCATTAAAAAATTAGTAAAACATATACAAAATATTTTGTATATTTCAAAATCTTATTTTCTTATAAGCGTAGCACGCATTTCCAGAGTGGGAGACGCATTTCCAGAGTGGGAAATGTAGAATTTCTTTCCATTCTGGACTTGTTGTGGATCAACAAAAGTACATATCCGTCTATGTCAACAGCCTATATGCTATTCCCATTCTCTCTTCTTTCTTTATCTTTGTTTTAGATTTCTGGGTACCAAACAAAATTTTAACTTTTATCTACCATCGCTCTTTATTAAATTTTTCTATGTGTACCCCTTTAACTTCTTTAGTTATGTTTTTATCTTGAAATTAATAAACAGGCTATGAGGTTAGAAGAAGGAAGTGAGAAAAAGAAAGAAAAAAGATGAAGAGTTCAGGCCAATATAATAGAACAAGGGGGACGTTTTAGTCCTAGGTTGGGATTCACATTCACAGGCTCTTAAGATTAATCACTACAAGTTTAATAATGTTTCTTATCTGGCATGTATGATCCACTCATGGGAGACTCGGCATTGTTTGTTAAACAGCAACCTCTCATGCCCGATTAGAAACATTATTAAACTTGTAGTGATTGAACTTAATAGTCTGAGGGTGGTCCCAATCTAGGACCAAAACATCGGTCCTGTTCTATTAAATTATATTGGCCTGAACTATCCGTCTTTTCTTTTTCTCTCTTACGTTTTTATTTTTACCAAAATATTCACACAATATATAAATCATTTATATAAATCTGTAAATTTACAAAAATTCCATTTTTCAAAACAAAAAACTTTCTTGAATAAAGAAAATATCTTATATTTGCTATAAAGTTTTTTAGAGGGGACATATATATATATATATATATATATATATATATATACGTATATATACAAGGGAAGGAAGATCAGAAAGAACATGGTACATGTAGATCTAAGCACAGATTATTTCGGTATCGTTCTGCACTAGGAATGGATACCTCCCGAAGTGGTACAGACGCACGACGTAGTACTGTAAGGCGTGAGTCTGCATAGTAGAGCACCTCGGCATTCGGATTCCATTGCACTTTCTTCTCCCTACCGCTTCTCCTAGGATGTTCAATTTTCTGTTCGAAAATGAATTCGCGACTAGTTTGAATATCGCCACTACCTAAACATGAGAGAAATAAGAAGAAGAATCAACTTCTGGAAATGACGTGAGCTATGATGACTTTTTGCTCTCTACATTTATTTATATTCCAAATTCTATCCATTGAATGAACTTTTTTTTTAATTATGAATCTATAAATTTATAAAAATATTTTTTCTCAAAAAAAAAATTTCTTGAAAAACAAAAAAGGGAAAAAAGAAGAATTTAGGCACCAAAGAAATAAATGTAAGGGACTAATATAAGAAAGGTCATTTAAAGTTTTTGTTATGGAGGTGGTTGGGGTTTTTACCTATTTAATTCTCAAAAGCGATCCAAAAATACATAAAAAGAAATTTCTCCTTGTCTTTTTCTAATTATTATTCCGAAGAAGTAGGACATTGATAGAGTTAGATTAATTTGTTGACATAAGCGGTCGTATTGAACTCTAGATTCTGAGGTCCAAAGCCTTACTCCGTTTGGCTAATCACTTCCTCATTTAACTGTCTTGAATTCCTTAATCAGATTTGAAGAGGCACAATGACGACAATTTGAGAAGATATTATCCCCATCTTGCAAATGGCGCTCAACTACATCAAATTATGCTTTCTTTTTAGGAAAAAAAATTTTGACAGGAGCATAACTTTATTTTGTTATATATTTAACGTAGAATTAACTCAACCCTCGTCAAATTTTTTTCTTAAAAATAATATCAATACAAGATTATAACCAGAAAATATTTGCCATGACAGGTTGCCGATTGGCTGATGAGTGACGCGTAATGACTGCACTCTGAGACTGCGAGCGTTTCTAAAAGGCAGGTTAGATTAATTTGAAAAAAAAGAAGATTGTATCGGAAAAATACTGGTTTTATGACTAGATGAGTTATGAGAATTTATGAGAGAGTTTCCTCTCTTCTCGTGCCCATCCCCCAAAAAAATTGGAATGAGTTTCCTATATATGTAAAAAAAATAACAAATTAATGAGTAGATGGTGATGGCTGGATAGATATTCAGAAAATGAAATGGAGAAGCAGCCAAAGTACTCGTGATAATCAATACGATCGGTGCTCGAAACGTTGTCACATAAATCAACCTTTTATTTATGCTCTTTGGCTACTTCTAACAAAGCAATTCAGAGGTAGAGCTCTCGCCTCACATACCAAAAGTCAGAGGTTTGCTCCCCACCCTGATCGATAAAAATTTATTTATATTATATTAATACTAATTAATATAAATAAATGCAGAGTCTAAATGGCCTCAGATGCCGAAAAAGACTTAAAAAATTCGAAATTCGTATATTAATCTAGATCTAGATCTAGAATGAATAAATAAATAAATTACCTATTGTGTTGTTATTAATACTATTATTATTATTTAGGACACTCCCGAAGATTTTCGTTTGGTCACATTTTTTGAGGATAGATCTTGTGGAGGACTTCTCCAGATTTGGAAATTGATTATCCCCATGTGCTTCAAGTGGAGTTGATTTCGACGAGGAGTCATTCCTAATTGAAAGCTCGTTCTCAAAAGACAAAGAGGATTCTGAAGAATCAGATAAATCAGTCTTATCCAATTTTTCATGAAATGGCAACGAATTCGCTGATAATGTTTGGTTCCAATGGTTCCTATATAAAAATAAATAATTTTCATTTTTATTATAATCCTTAAATCATAGACATTCGATTTTGGTAACATAATTAGATATGGAGCCCATATAAGCTCCAATATTTTTTTATTAATATTATATTAATAATAATTAATACATAAATAAACTTGTTGCAGTTAGTGAAATGGAGATATTTACTTGGATCGTTTACTTAAGATACATGACCAGGATCTCAAGAGAGGTTGAGCTTTCAGAGAAACGGAAGTGCGAATGCTTGAGGCGCGTCTGGCCAGTACCGGTCTTTGAGGAAATATTGAACTGTCATTTGAAAGAAAACTGGAATTGCTCGAAACTTTTGTGGTGTCACTTTGGGAAGGTGATCTCAGTAGATTTTTGTTCAAATGGCGTCTAACAATTTGCTCTTCCGATTTCAACAAAACCTAAAAAAATTCTTGAAAATATATAGATTATACAAAGTCCACTTCTCAAGGCGAATTTCGTAATAGCTGAATTTTTTCTTGAAAATATTTTTAACCTCTTCAATTTATTAATTGAAAATTGCTGCTATGTTATTTCACCCCTTATAGAATAATAATTTCTAAAGTGAATACAAAGGATTACAGCCAAAATAAAAAAATTATTTTGCCATCGAAAGTTAATCACGCTCTTTTGCGGACAGAGAAAATATTAAATGAAAATTACATTGATAGAATATAATCGATTGTGTGACTTATTATAATTATTAATTATTATAATTATTTGTGTCAACAGAGGCACAATAGGGTCAAAACTGCCTTCCAAACAAATAAACAAAACACTAAAATTTCCTCTCAAATATTTCGCCTCTTTAATTCATCCCTCCAAGTAGCCCTCAGAAGATAATTCGACTTTATTATATAAATTTGGAAACTTTAACTCTTAAATTTAGAAATGTTAATAAAAATTATTTTTATTTAAAAATATAATAAAACATATTCTTTATTTTAAAAGACACATAGATAATTTGTCTTGATCTTTATTTCACAAACTCCCTCTCAAGAAAAATTTCTGCCCATGTTACCTTTATAATTACTTGTTGGAGAAAAAATAAATTATTTTACTAGAAAACTCTCAAGCATACAAACATATTGCCTCTATAGCATAAAGTGACACAATGAATATGTCAAGACAATCGATTATATTTTACATAACATCTGAGATTTTGCATCTACTGAAGAAGAGCGCGACTAGAGTTGCAGACTTTGCAAAATTATTTTTTATTTAAATTTTTTTTGATTCAATCCTCTTGATTCACTTTAAAAACTCAGTCAGAAAAAACAGCAATAATTTCAATTTTTATTAACAAAAAAATATATTAATTATTATGACTTAAACTTTATATAATGAATTTTATAAACGAATAGGCCTTAATAGTATTTTGGAAAATTAACTCCATCTAACCAAGATTGTTTCTTCTTCTTCCGGGAAACACTTGCTAAAAAAATTAGAGAAGTAAATTTATGTCATCTAGTTTAATTTTCCTCTTCTTATTTACATTAGTGTCATTAGTAATTTCTGATTAGACGATTTTTTAAAAGATCTTTAAATATTTTAAAAATTATAATCAAATAAAATAAATTTTTACGAAGAAAGTGTAAATTTATTTCACTTCCCTTTTCAATTTATTACTTGAGAGGAGAGAGAGAGATTTTTTATTCATACTCACAGGAAATATAAACTAAATTTAATAATCAGTATTTATTAATTTTACGAGATAGGAATATATTTTCATTACCTCTTCTAGAAGTTCTTCTAGAACCGGAGAATGAGTTCGAGCCGACATGGAAGCTAATTGAATCGCCTGCTCATTTGATATATTCTTGCCGGGCGATGAACCCGGATCTCCCACATTTTTAGCATTATTGATGGTGGTGTTGGTCTTAATTAGGTCACTGCCAATAAAATTAATTAATTTCCCTAAAGAAAATCAATGTCTTGGGAAATCTTGATACACATGTTTTTATGTTAAATAAATAGCAATATTAAAATTAACACGATTAAAAAATAAATTTTAACATGAATTTCATGAGCCATCTTAGGCATTCTTATTAAGACATCATTATTATGATGCACTGACCTCTCAAATGCAAGTTAAAATACACTTTTATAGATAAGAAAGATACTTCTCCTATGAATATAAATAATAAAATAAATTCACCTGTCAGTGAATTTCCGACTTAGAGCAAATCTGTTATTTTCTCTTTTGTTTTTGTTCCGACGGTTTGGAACAGGTGGAAGAGGTTGCAAAACCGCTGGAGAAACACGCAAACAATTATGCATGAGCCGACCACGAAGTGAGGGTAGAAATCGACGATTTGGTCTGCATTCTGAAAACAAAATTCAATTATTAATGTATAAAAATTATGAAGATTTTCAAATAAAGATCTGGTATGGTCTCCAAATCGCCAACAATTTTTTTTTTTAACTTTTATATATTTTAATCCTTTTTATTCTATTTAATTTAGTTAATTTATTAAAGACAACAACAGTAAGCGTGCATCTCTGGTCATTCTTAAATAAATTTAGAAATAAAATTTCTTTTTATTTTTCGTGAAATTGATTTAAAATCAGACGAAAAACAAAAAAATTGCTTCTATTCTGAACACAGCCTTACGCATTACTCTTATCCATTTAATAAACACTAACACATCTTAATTAATGCCTTTCCCCCACACGTATATTATGATTCCACAAGCATTTTATTTTCTTTTGTTTAATAAAAATATTACAATACAGACACGTAAAGAATAAGAAAACAAAAAAGATTATATATAGGCTTTTTAGGCCATTATTGACTCAAGTTTCCTCAGAATATGGCTAAAGCTTTTATTACTAAAATAAAAAGAAAAGAATGGAATAGGAGCGACCCAGGTTGGCGGCGGCGATGTAGGAGGTGAGAAGGGGATGTTGCCTGGCCATGGCGACGGCGCCCGGGGAAGGCGATATTGCTGTCCTCAGGGCGCCTAGCCGGGCTATGTTGTCCAGGGATAGAAGTGCCACAAATACCACAGGCTCTTCACCATCGAGACTCTTCCAGGGGGGAACTCCGTCTGTACGAACAAAAAATTCATTAAACAACCCAAAAATAATAAATAAATAAATAATAAATTTTTTTTTAATCTAAAAATTTTCAACTTGAATTGACCAAATCACAGTCCATTTGAAAAATAGAATTTCTTTTTTTATTTTTTTTATTTTTCATGAAATTGATTCAAATCAGACAAAAACACCAGATCATTTTTTTCCCTTAAAATATTTTTTTAAATTATGACATTAACAAAATTTTGTTGTTAACTTTGATCAAGAGTTTAGGGTCTATTAAAAAAAAATTAATGCCTTTTTTTTACAATCTCCCTCTCCCAAAAAATGTCTTACCTATGATCCTACCCAGAAGCATAGTTCCCGAGATTCAACAATTAATACCAACTCAGTTTTATTTTAATATTGAATAATGAATTTTATAGATATAACAATTTTATTAAACACCTGAATATGATTACAATATTTATTTAAATAAATAAGTATTTAACATCTGAAATATTTTTCTCTTTTTTGAATAATAAAATTTAAAAATTGGATGTTTTTTAATTTAAAACACTTATATAATTTCCATGATCTATTTTTCCACTCTACGAAAATAAGCAGTTTCAATTTAAATGGACTTATATAAGCGTGATCACATTTTTTTTTTTTTTTTTTTGTTGAATAAATACATTACCAATTTTTGTGTTTTTGTCTTTGTTCATAATATTTTTCTCTTAATAAAGAAATTTTTTATTTTTCCTCTGGATTCACACATTTAAGATAATAGTCTTGATTCATTTTCTGAATTAAATTGTGTTAAATAAACATTACGATTTCATAAGATGGACGGGAGTAATCTCTTTGATATATTTAATCTTTGAAATACGAAAAATATTTATACAAAAATAAAAACAAAACCTAAATTTAATGAAATTTTCGGCATTTTGGATCTATATTAATTTTTTTTAATTTTATTTATTTATTTTTATTCTCCCTAGGCAACCCAATGATTGATTTTGATTGAAATAGTTAATAAGAAGTGAAATGTAATTTTTCATCTTTCATATAAACAGATGTATGGGAACAAACTATTTAACTCTTACTGTGGCGGGTTTCTTCATTCAGACGGTGATAAGTATCATCCATCGTTAGAGCTTGGTGGTTAGTTTCGCCACTTCTCAAAATCGCATCTAATATTCGAATAATTTATTAGTAAAATTCAATTAGTGCACCATTTGTAGCTAAACTTGCTAAAATTAATAAAAATATTTATCTTATATCCTTAAAGGGTAAAGATTCGTTTTTGATATAAGACCGGGAAGAAGTGGCCTCATATCTCCAACAATTTTTATGGATACCAAAGCATGGGTGTATTTAGGGGTTTAGGAGATAGTTTTTTAAGATATAAATAAAATTTGGGGCTTATAATTGATATTATATACTTCTCTTTCCGAGGATACATTGTATATTATACATTGTACTTCTGTACCCTCCTCCGTATCTGCGCTATAATATATATAATCAAAGTTGCTTCATAAAATCAATGATGGCATTTTATACTAACGTCACCAGAATGATACTAGAACGAAAGTGCTTAGAATGAAATAATAAAATAACTACAAGAAAACTTTAGATATTAAAAATTTTATGTATATATATAATGACGATAACTCGTTAAAGTTGACTATCAGCCTTGTACATTCTTGTACCTGGGAACCACCCATCCGGGGTTCAGCCATGCACGGGCATGCTGGTCTTGAAACATGTAGCCAAAATCATGGGCATTGCCATTGCACCAACAGATTATGTTCAACGAGTAAGGAATTTTTTTTTATTTTGGATTAACAGCTAAACCATTCCATTTTACAATATGTGTATACTTAAATGGTACAAAAAACATTTTATAAATTACATTAAATTAAAAACAAAGCAATTTTTTATATTTGTGACTTTAGTTAGTCTAAAACGTAGTTAACTAATCAAATATTGAGAGGAGAGAGACTTTGGAGCGGCAAGAAAATTGAACAGGATTATAAACTGATAAGTTTTTGGTTAATTAATAAATTATTAAAATTTTAAAATAAATCACTTTATATGATTTAGAGTTTTAATATTGCATCGTTTAAAAAGTACGCTTTTCCATTCATTCGAATATTGCGCCTTAAAAGATAAACAATTTTATCCATGCCATCTATTGGAGTTTAGAATAACTTAATCATTTTTTTAATTTTTTTTTTAAAATAAAAATTCTACTTTATTATTTTTTAAACAAAGTAAAGTTTTTAACATTATAATTTATATTTAATAATAATTTTATTTTATTATTTGAAATAAACAAATTTGTTTAAATTGAAAACCTTGTGCCGTCTCTTTCATGTGTATCTATGGTGTATGTAGGATTCCAAGCACCAAGTGATTGTCCTGCCATCTATCCATGTCTTTTTTCGAAATTAAAAATATTCATGTGAGGTTATATCACTCCATGTCTTTTTCACCCTAAAATAATATATTAATTCTTTATAGTGAAGTATATAACATATTCTAATAATTACATTGATAATATTTATAAAAGAAAAGATTGATTTTTTGCATAATGGCTCATCATTATGTAGTCACGGCACACAAGCCGACTGCAGTCACAGCTTGTGTAACAGGTACGATTATTTTCCATTTAATTTTCATATTTTCATAATTAATTCTTTTTTTTAATTCTTTAGGCAATTTCACATCAGAGTCAGATCTTAATTTGATATTGGCCAAAAACACCAGACTTGAGATTTATTTAGTAACGCCTGAAGGTCTCCGACCACTCAAGGAAGTTGGACTTTATGGGAAAATTGCTGTCATGAAATTTTTTCGACCACCAGTATGTTTTATTAATAGAACATCTACACTTATAAATACATTCATATTAAAATAAATTACTCCAAATTTTAATAAAAAAAATTATATTAGAGAAATTGTTTAACAAATTTTTTCATTGATATGCCCATATTATTTCACTTCACATCTTATATAGCTAATCCATAAATTTTTATATATGTATATAAAATATTAAAGGGCAGAAAAAAGAATAAGGGGACAATTAAAAAAAATAATATTGACATAATTAAAAAGCCTATATATATATATATATATTATGACAAAACTGAATCCTGTCAATTTTTTTTTTTATTCAGGTCAGGCTACTAGGCCATGCCTTACAGTACAGTACATTTGTTACAAATACAATATTAATACAAAATTAAAACAAAAACCAATACAATATAAACTTGATATTAAAACAAACATAAAACAATATAAATAAAAGTCAAACAAAAACAATACAGTATGAAAACAAAAAAACAATATTAATACAATAACAAAATAAACTCAAAACAATATACATAATTAATATATTAATACAAAACAAAATATAAATACAATATTAAAACAAATCCAGCAAAATCAATAAAAAAAAGATTAAGACAAAAACAATACAATATAATACAATAACAAAACAATATAAATACAATATTTAACAGGAAACAAAGCGAAATCAGCATTTTTTAAATTTTTTGTTACATCCATTTATGAATTTAACTAAATTTTTTAACACAATAAAGTTAGGACTTTTGAGAATTTTATGGAAGGAGGGTCACGAAAGTTAGGTTCTATTTCATTGAATAATTGTGAGCGTGGAGAGTTAAATAAGGGACAAGTAAGGATTATATGTTCAAGAGTTATATGTACTGGAGAACAGAGACAAGCTGTTAAAACTATATAGATGAGCTTTACAGAGAGTGAAGTTGATTCTTAATCGGTCCTGAATATGGGTACTATGTCATTCCAAGGTATTCCTATCTCAAGAAGAGGACCTGTAAATGCGGCTCTTTTTGCATAGATATCGACACTTTCATTGTTTTGGTCCCCTGAATGACCTTTCACCCAAGATATTGTTACAGAACATCCATCATAATGTATTTCTTGCTATTAGATTCACATTTTTAGAATGTTTTAGTGACGGTATAGAATATAGAGCTGATTTAGAGTCAGAAATGATATTAGCTACCTTTTCCTGATTTATTTTTTTATATAAGTGAGGACCTCTCTGATTCGTAAAAGTTCCGCAGTGAAGTTTGATATTGTTGTGACACTTTAAAAAGTTGAAAGAAGTTGTTGGTAGAATTAAAAAAGGCACAGCCTGTCGCATTAACAAATTTAGAATCTTTGTAAATTAGAGCACCAAATTTTTCTCCTGGTTTGATGTAAGGTTCCGAAAGTCGAATATTAAAAGGCCTGTTTAGAAGAAGTATATCTATTTGTAAGTTAGGATATTTAGAGTATTTTTCTATTTTAATATCAAGATTATTAAAGCGCTTTGAAATAAGAACTAGCTGTGGAATATTAGAATAATTCCAGAACGATATTGATTCATAAACTTGCTCCAGTGAGGAGATTGATTCTGTAGTTGGATGAAAAAATTTGGTTTTTCTCTTAAAATAAAATTTTGCTGCTAATAATTCTCTTCTCAAATAGAGAGGCGGCTCATTGGCTTCGGCTAACATTGCATTGCATGGAGATGATTGAAGATAGCCTAAGCCTAAGCCTTATATTGAATTTTATATAGAGCCGTGAGATGTGAAGAGGAAGCATAACCAAAGAGAAAGTTGCCCTTTTCGAGACGAGAGCTGATTAATGCTTTATATATTGTTAGAAGCGTATATGGATGAGCTTCCCATTTGAAATGTGCCAGTACTCTTAAAATGTTTGTGAAAGGAGCGCATTTCTTTTCTAAATCAAAAATATGGATTTCCGTCTTAGTTTAGAATCTAATGTAATTCCTAGATATTTCACTGAATTTTTAACAGGAAATGTTAGATTACCAATGGTTATGATATCTGGAATTATAATTCTTTTCCTATTAAAAATGCATATGCTTGATATAAGTGCAGAAATATCTAATGCAAGAGTTTGTAAAAAGTTTACCAATTGTTTTATCAAGAATTTAGATTCTTTTATCAAGTTGAAAAGATGAGCAATAAATAATAATAAGATATTAAATGTAATTTCATATAAACTATACATAAAAGAGATTAAATTTATCTTTATATATGTGATTTTATTTTGAAATTTTTTAATTGGGACTTAAAAAATATTCACAAACAATTTTCAGATTATTTCTAAAAAAAGAAATGATATATTTAGTACATGAGGATAGGACAAAAAATAATTAATAAACTATTTTCTTTCGTTTTGTCTACCATCTTTAGTAAAGAGCTATTCTCATCATACCAATTTGAAATTTATACATGAATATACTCCTAATAGCCTAGCCAGGATTTTGGTATGGGATTTATATAATAGTACTAATATACTAATTACAGGTCCATTTTATTTCCTAAAACAATAAAAAATAAAATTAATAATTTCTTTTTAATCAATATTAATATTTATTTTCAGAATGAGAAGAAAGATTTGTTATTTATAGTGACTTCTCGTTATAATGCTATGATCCTTGAATGCCAAGGTGAAGGAGAAAATTTAGAAATTATAACAAAAGCTCATGGAAATGTTGCTGATAGAATTGGAAAACCAAGTGAAACAGGAATCATTGCTGTAATTGATCCTGAAGCTAGAGTTATTGGACTTCGCCTCTATGATGGCCTTTTTAAAATTATACCACTTGAAAAAGACAATAGTGAATTGAAAGCATCAAGTATAAGGTAAATCATATTATAAGTAATAAGATGGTAATTGTTTAGAAGCAAGTTGCTGTTTGATGTGATAAGTACAAAACAGTTTGCAGCAAATAAAAAAAATAAAAAAAGCATGTGGATGCTAAAGCTGAAAGGAAAAGTTACATTTATTCGTTTATTCGTTAATCGTTAATGATTTATAGGTTATGTGTAATTATGCCACAAAGTTGTCACAGAGAATCTTATATAACATATATATATATATATATATATATATATATATATAAAGGCCTGGATAAATATATATTTTTTTATATTATACTGAGTGCCTTGAGACAACGTTAGAGTCTATTTGAAGATTATAAACACTTTGGAACATAATTACACACAAAAGCTAAGATAATAGTATGATATATATTTTTTTATTTAATTCAAATTTGGATCATTTTTTATTTCCAGGATGGAAGAATTACAAGTACAAGATCTAGAATTTTTACATGGCTGTGCAAATCCTACATTAATTCTTATACATCAAGATCAGAATGGTCGACATGTTAAAACACATGAAATTTCACTAAGGGACAAGGAATTTGTTAAGGTAAGATTAATTTTTCTCAAATATATTGCTAGTCATAACAAGTGAAAAATATAAGAACTATCAATTTGCATTTATAATACATATACTGATGACTGAAAGAAGAAATGCTTAAATTTTTATCTTGAATTAGAACGTATCTTCCTAGATCCTAAATAAAGTTTATCCATTACCCTCACGAATAATCTGATTCACTCTAATGTGTCTTGATATTTTTCTTTTCTTTATTAATACAAAAGCAAAACAATATATTAAGTAAACTTTAAAAATATTCTTGAAGGTATTTTCGCACAATGTTTGAATTAGGTCTTTGCCCTCTGAACCTTTCTATTAGTACAAAAATTGAATTAATTTATTAATATCTGGTAATGAAATATGTTCGACTCATATAAATTTAAGTTGAGATTTTTGTAAATTTGTAAAAAATTTATAACTCTCGAAATCGAATTATCGAGAAAATGTTTTTAATCGAACAATTAAGCTGTAGATATAGACATAACCTACAAGTATCCGCAGAGATATGCAGAGATGTCCAATTTGTGTTCTATTTGGCATGAAATTATAAATTTAAATTTTATACAATTTTTCAATTGATTAAACGATGGGATAAAACAGCTTTTAATCCTAAGTTGAAGGCAGCTCAGGTTCAAATCCTCAAAAATTTATTGAACCTCTAGACCTTCTCGAGAAGGAAACGGAATCCCATTCCAATATTATTCCATGATAGTTACTCTCTAGAGCAGCGGTCGACATCCTTTTAGATATTGCGGTGCACTAATTTTGCAATTTAAAATTTCGCCGACTATTAACATAATTTTTAAAGGTATGAATTATTACGAGCATTGACTATGATATAAATATATATTTATTTATAAATTAATACATTTAAGTTGCATTTATTTGACTGTAACACAAAAAGAATAATAAATAATAGTAATATATATTAAAAATTAGTGCGACATTTGCTGCTCTTGGTTTAAAATTATTTTACTATTCCTTGACTCCAATGATGTCACCTAACACATAAAGGAGCTATTTCAAGCCGAGAGGGATACTTGTTTTTAGATCTTAGAGTTGAGAACGTTTTTTACCCAAGTAATTCGTTGTGAATGGAGTCAAAATTTTTAAGGCTTTTTCACTCTCTATTGGATATTCATTTGATGATGCCTAGTACTTGTACAGAAATCGGTATTCTTATTTTTTTACTTTTTCTATGCCGCTGACCGTGTAGGGCGTTAATTAAACGCCTTGAGGTAGAAGTAGTTGCAAGTTACAGTAGTATTTTGTAACAAATCAATTCGCAATATAATATTCTTGTTCTATTTTACATATAATATTACAACTTAAAAATTACTTAAAAATTTTATTAAATGAGCTCAGCGAATTGAAATAATATCTGAATTCCTTTGCGGACCATTAAAATAACGTCACAAACCACCGATGGCCCACGGACCACAGGTTACCGACCGCTGCTCTAGAGTTGCCACAATGTGTAGGGCTTGATACAAATAACTGAAGAGAGAGAGAGACAATTTTTTAAAATTAAAATAAATAAATAAAATAGTATTTTAATCATCGAATCAAAACCATTTTTTTTTTTAGATTCCATGGAGACAAGACAATGTCGAAACTGAAGCTTCTATGGTTATTCCTGTACCTGAACCAATGGCAGGAGCAATCATTATTGGCCAAGAATCCATTCTTTATCATGATGGAATAGCATACGTTGCTGTTGCTCCGCCAATTATTAAAGTAAGAAATATTTGATTTATTTATGCTTTTAATTAATAATGGATTTAATTCCTAAGATGTGTCTTTATTATTCAAAGAAATGAGTGGGTCACATAAAAATAGTTTAATGTGATACTTTTGTTAGAGACTTGCTCTAAAGAAAACGTGACAATAGTCATGAGTTTGGATTTTCATATAAAATTAGATAATTTTTTTCCGATCCCGAAAAATAATTACTAGAAATAAAAAAAGAAAAAGAGACAAATTTTTAAATTTCTTAGATATGTTTTTATTATTCACCTTTTTTCCTTTTCGAAAAAAGTAAGAATATTAACAGGAAAAAAGCCTGGGCATAAAGAACAAAAAATTATAGCCATCTCAAGATAAATAATAGTAATATATCCAGTTTTTTTTTACACTTGTATTCTTTTAAATGAGACTAATATTATTTAAAACTTTACTCTTTTAAATATTGAATTTATTATTATTTAATAAATTTAAATATCAATAATATTTAATATATGTAAACTTTTTTTTTCCAGCAAAGCACTATTGTTTGTTATGCCCAAGTTGGATCAAATGGTTTACGTTTCCTTCTTGGAGATATGGCTGGACATTTGTTTATGTTATTTTTAGAACAAGAAGAAAAAATCGATGGCAGTTTTACTATTAAAGATTTAAAGGTAATTCTATAAATTTTTTATCTTCTCTTTTATGAATTTTAAATTATATCATTTTAAAATAGATCTATATATAATTGGAAAAATGTCAAATTATATAAGATATGGACTATATACATTTTATAATATATTTCTTATTTTCTAAAAATAATAATAATAAATGGTCTTCATAAAATAAAAAAAAAGGCGAGGCTATGTAATGTGGATAAAACTTGTAACTAGGCATTTAGAAATATCCTACCATGTGTGCACAAGGCACACATCCATAAGCTAATTTCTTCCTCATCCTGTGTACTATCCTGAATTGCATTTATTTTCTGGTCACAAAGCTCCTGGAGGGAGCAATAGGGAACAAACAGAATTTGTAGGAAAAAACATCGCATCGAGGAAGATCTGGTGAAAAAAGGCGATCAATTTAGAAAGTTGGTATCTTTATTTACAGTGTTTTGTAAATACACACATATTAGAGGAGTGATTCAAAACTCTTTTAATCTGAATATTGAATAATTATTATCATTTGTAAAGGGTCAAAAAAGTTTCCGCCGATTTTTACGTAAAATTCAAACCCACTTTTCTTTTATTTACTGTTTTACTAAACCAAATATGTACCATTTTAAATGATAACTTAAATTTTCTCATAAAACCATAATTTTATAGAACTTCTGTGATTTCTGGGCGAAAATAGCGCAAACCATTCACAGATGGTTCTTTTAACCCCCTGTTTTGCATTCTTTCCTTTTTTGAAATAGAATTTCAAAATGTATCGAAATTCTTCCTTATTTTCACTCATTTTGAAATAACATTTAACTGAATAAATAACCGTTTTTTTTCTAGAATGATATATGAAATGTCATATATCAAATAACGCCTAGTATAACCCAATGCGGCAAAATTGGTTGAAACTTGAAACAAATAAACCGCAGTTAAACAGAAAATGTTTATTTATTAATCATAACAATTGTGAAAGCTTCAATTCTAAAATTGAAAAATTAATATAAATATTTTTTAATTTAGTATATATTTTTTCTACCTAATATTAAATAATTAAAATTTTTTTAGGTCGAGCTTCTTGGTGAAATATCTATTCCTGAATGTATCACATACTTGGACAATGGCGTATTATTCATTGGCTCTCGTTTAGGCGATAGTCAATTAATTAAATTACAACCACAAGCAGATGAATCGGGATCTTATGTTACTGTTATGGAAACCTTTACAAATCTTGCTCCTATTGTGGATATGGTTGTGGTAGATCTTGAACGACAAGGGCAAGGCCAATTGGTCACATGTAGTGGTGTTTATAAAGAAGGATCTCTACGAATTATTCGCAACGGAATTGGTATTCAAGAACATGCATCAATCGATTTACCTGGAATCAAAGGAATGTGGGCTCTTCGAGTAGCAACCAATAACAAACATGATAACACATTGGTGCTTTCATTTGTGGGACAAACTAGGTAATAAAAATGACAAACGACAAATGAGAAAAGAGCTCTTCATTTAATTTATTTCTTCTTCTACACTGTTTATCATTAATACAATTATTTTTTCATCCCTTTTCGTTGTTTATATTGAAATTTCATATTGATTTTGAAAATTTTTTGACTTATGGGGAGGGGGAAGGATGGATGGCATCCACCTAAATACGAAACTTAGGTGACAATAAGAAAAGTTTAAAAAATTCATGAAAAGAAAAATTGAACACGGACAGGAAAAATAAATAACAGGGAGATAGAATCA
>JAAAKE020099722.1:0-14543 GCA_010014785.2 Anisolabis maritima
AGTCCAGGGTGGGGGCGATTTCTTTAATAAATAAATGAAATCGATAAGATAAGAGTGGTTGTCGAGGGTGAGGCGAGAGGCCTATTTATTAAGTAGGGGAGGAGGAAGAAGGACGTGCTCGTGATCCTGACCAAGGATTAGAAGTTGGCTCGGCTCTTCTTCTTGCAGGCCGGTTGTTTTTATGTCGGATTCCAAATGGATTGAGATGGCCGATTCAAAGGAAACTGCCGACTGACTGACACATGACATGCACGCCTGACAGGCATGCAGATCAGTCGGCGAAACCGCCTTCTGAAGTCCTCCGACACTCGTTATTATTTCCCTTAATCCTGAGGAGGGTTGGAACATCCCCAAGGACAACCACCTACCAAATTATAATATCATACCGCTTTTATTAATTTACTAATTTATTAATTGCGAAAATTGAAGAAACTCTCCTTAATGTGATGGTGTTTATTTTTTGGGATTATTTAGATCCCTCAAGGAAGTATTTAAAGAAGAGTATTCTGAAGTTCATTCAGAAATAAAAGTATGAAGATTTTATTAGATAAAAAATTTATATCTTCAGAATTGATAATTATATTGAATAAATCAAAAAAGTCTTAATATGTATAGCTTTTTTATAAGTTTATATCTGGGATCATTCATCAGGAAAGGATGAAACAACAAATTTATAGTCTTAGAATTGTGTCTAAGAAGATAGTTAGATAGAAACGTTCGGCAGGGGACGGTAAAGAGGCCCACTCCTCCAATATTTATTAAGGACCACGATTTTCTCAGCATCGACTGGGCGAAATCTTTTTGAACTTAATGGTAATAATTAAGATGTTGGTCTCCAGTGTTGGACCAAATTTCATAAAAATAAGTTAAATGCAAGGGGATTTATTCACATAGAGAAACTCTGAAATTTTATTTTATTGTTTTAATTTTTATTTTTAAATTAAATTATTAAGAGCCCTTTTTAAGAAGATTTACAAATTCGTTGCCTATTTTTTAGACATTTAAAAATATATTTATATTTATTGACTGATGGGGTTTTGTTTCAAATAATTGGTGATTATTAAACAACGCCCTATAGACTTTACAGTCAACACATCGTTTAAGAGATGAGTTTGTTATTATTATTAGTATTATATATTATATTATGTAATTATTATTATTTATATTAATTAAAATAACACCTTACATATTATCATTTAATAAATATAAAATTTTCAATAGTAATAAACTTTTGACATATTGACAATGTCTAATTTAGGAAGCTGGAAGATTTAATTTCATAAAAGATTTTTCTATTTCTGTTTTAATTTTCATCCCAATGTAATAAAGAGGTGTAATAAAAAAGTAATAACATTGACACCCCTTTGCTTTGGCCTTTGCCCCCTCCACTTGAATTTGACGGATAATGAAAGTTTAAATAAATATTATAACGTATTGAAGTAAATTCAATTTTTTAATCGGGTCAACTGGTATTTTTTTAGAAGATTCGGATATGTACGAAACATCATGAAACCTCCATATAAAAATATTACTTTAATGTTTCGATCAAATAAATCATTTATACATTTTTATTTCCAATAAACGAACCATAAGAAAGGAAATAAACGGAATTTAGGATATCATTATTTGGAATTGTTCCATTCGAAATCCTTAATATCAAATTTATTATTTTATTAATCACTACAAGTTTTAAAAGACGAATTTTTTTTTTTATTGACAATTTAACTATATCACAATGAGCAATTTTCTAGGAAAAAAAATATCAACAAGTAGCCAAAACATCTCCTCCCACTTTTTTTTTAGTTCTTTTTCTATTTATCTGACAATTTAGTTTAGCTTTGGCAATAATTCTGAATTAACAAAGTTAACGCCCCTCGGACAGCCTATAAAAAGAGTTTTGTGAAAAATATTCTTGACATCAAATAAAAAGTGTTGGAGTATTTTTAATTGTATTTATTTCTTACAAAGATCTAATATTATATCATGAACAGGTACTCCATCATACATCAAAATTAATCTCAGTTTCTCCTAAAAAAAATATTATATATTGTATATTACACAATATATCCTAAAAATAATAATATCCGTGGATGTAAAAATTTAATCCGACCTTAATTTTAATTTTTTAGTTTTTTTTTTCAAATATACTACTACTAGTAAGATTTATTTACTTAGATTATTTACCCAAGTGGGGATCGAACCAAAGTATCTCAATTTACGCCTGAACCTGTCCTATAGTCTACCAGGAACATTCAAATGTGAGTCTAGATAGATTACTTGTTTTTTCACTATCAGGTGAAATTTTTTATTTTTGTATTTCAGAATTAAAGAGGACACCCCTTAAACCAATACTGACCTGTTCATCATCACCAGTACACTTTTCTGGCCTTCTTCGACATTGGTCCATTACATCGTGACTTGTGAAGTGCACCACACATTACAGATAAGCAGGTCGGAAATAATATTAATTTAATCATATTATCTATTAAAATAATTTATTATATAGATAGAAAAATCAGCATAATTAGATAATTTAGACTTACGATTATTGTTATTATAAATAAAAGACATTTTGGCATTAAACGGGGTTTATTTTAATTAATAAAGTTTATTATTATACAATAAATACATCGTTTAGGTCATTATTCCTGCAGCCGTCATCAGATAGATGCATTCACTTTGGCGAGTAAACACGTAGTGAGTACGTCAAAGTGAATACATCTACCTGATGACGGCTGCAGAAATAGTGGCCGAAACGTTGTTTTATTGTATATTAATAACATTTATTGTATCATTAATTACTAAAATAAATATAACGATTAATGCTATGATTTTTAAAAATCACTATAGATGTCCTCCAGTGGACGTTCAACAGCCTTGTTCTGCACTCCTTGACATTACTCTCGAAAAAGAACTTAGAGATATATATTTTTCTAGAGAGCTTTTCATTCCTATATTATCTTAAAATCAAATGGGTGAATTTTGGATTAACATATGTATTACTTAGGAATTCTGTTATCTTTGAATCCAAATAATATGTAAATATTCTCATTTGATTCTTTGAATGACTGATTCTAGGATGAATGAAAGATCATTAATCAGAAACAAAGAACAAGCGTTCCATGGCTTGCTATTTTTTTTTTTTTTGATCTATGTTTGAAATGTTAACAATCTTAATCGAAAAACTATTCTCGTTTTCAAATCAAAAGAAATGCGACAGATTTATTTTTGCATTCTCAAGTTTAAATAATCGAAAGCGGAGACGAATTTGAATATTGGAAATATCTCTCGAATGCTTATGAAATCCATCGATCTAGAAAGTTTTATTTCAGAACGCTATCACTTCATATACAAATCGTTATCATATAGAGAGCGGAGTGGAGAAAAAAAAACTAACAAATAAGATTTTCAGACAAAAATAAATGAAATTTTAAATTCAAGCCAGGTGTCCCTGGCTACTGAAGAATGCGTCCATGGAAGGGGGGGCGGAGGGGGAGTTGCTATTATTTGCCATTCAGGCTCCTCAATAAGAGCAGGAGTTTTTTGCCCCCTGATCAAAAGTTACATCAATCAAGACCTTATAAAGACACTTTGCAACTCTTAAAGGTTTTCTATTGCCGGCCCCTCAACTAGCCTGAAAGACCCACACTCACATCTTGTGGATGGCGACCACGAGTTTCCCGAGCTAATACTGGCATTTCATCTGATCCCCTAGACCACTATGCCTTCTCACTCCTAACTGACCACCCCCGAATCTCGGAAGGAAAAAAACAAAAGAAAAATCCAAAATTGTGTAAAAATATACCTGAGAAAACGTCGTAGCAAAGAACCAATAAAAGACATTTTGGCATTAAACGTGGTTTATCCCCTTTAAAAAAAAAAAGAAAAAATAGTATTGCATATACATATAAAAAAAATATAATAGAGAGGGGAATATAGAGTTAAATATTATTAACAATTATTATTTTATATTCTTTAGAATTTATTTTAAACTAGGGCTACAAATAATTGTACATTATTTAATTCTCTTTCCAATTGGTATATATAATTCATTAACATGGAAACAATTTTATCCCCCCGAAAACGTCTTCTGGATTCGCACTTGGTACCAACATCGTTATCTAAAAGCTTATATCAATTTCTTCTATTTTATAGAAATTTATTTATTTAATGGCGACAATCTCTTGAAATCACTAATTAATAAAGAAATATAGTTGTATTTATTAATACTTCTTTTTATAGAATTTTGTTGAACGATATAATCATTGATTTTTAATTTGAAAATGGCAATGACTAAAGCGACGTCACTTCCTCTTTTTTCCGATTAATAACAAATCCGATAAAAGAAGTATTGATTGATAAAAGGAGTTAAAAGCAAAGTGGCTCAATCAGGTGTCCGAAAGAACCGAAACTTTTCTTACAAGGAACAAGTACTTTGGTGGGAGGAGTGCTTCTGGCGGAGTGGGACCAGCCGGGGATGGGAGACAAACTCACTTCCAGGGCTCGTAGGCGCATAAATAATAAATAAATGCCAGAGGGGCAGTAATACTCAAGTGAACTTGCTGGGGGAGAATTCGATTCTTGTCGAATTTGCTGAATTCTCTTTTTCTCAAATATTAATTATATATTTTATGCTTTTCATTTAATTTAATAGCTATCTTTTTTTTCGACATCTGAGGCTATTTAGTATTTATTTAATCATTTGGTAGTCAATATAATTTAAATAATTTTTTGTCGCTCAGGACGGGAAGCCAACTACTAAGCTTAAGTGCGTGAGGAATTTTGTAGCTAATTTTAAATATTTTGAACCATTTTGTATCAAATTCAAGTAAACTCTATCTTCTATTAATCAAAATAAAAATTGTACTGTTAGATGTACGCAAAGATAAGTCAATGATTTCTTTCCCGTTCTGAGCGATAAAATGTATTTAATCAATATTTACAACCATTTAGTTAAAATAAATTTATATGACTTCAGATACCGAAAAGACTATTTAAAAAAAAATATAAATATAAATTTAAAAAAATTTATTTTAAAAAATACAAAAAAAAAAAAAAAAAAAGTGTATTTCCGTTGGAATCTCGATATCGATTTTTTTTCGATCGCAGTACTTTCTCACTATATATTACATATATAAGTAAGAGAAAATAAAAAACTTGTATTTCTGGTTGACTTATTTTAACCAAAAGATTCATAAAATAGTTATAACTAAAACATTTTGACATTATTCTTGGTTTATTTTAGTAATTAATAATACAAAAAATAATATTAATAAACAATAATATATTTCAGCAATAATTTCTGCAACCGTCATCAGATAGAAGCAACACGTAAACACGTAGTGAGTACGACAAAGAAAAAGCATCGACCTGATGATGGCTGTAGAAATTACATATATAAATTACTAAAACAAACCAGGATTAATGCTAAAAAATGTCATTTATTTATAATAACAATAATTGTGAAAGCCTAAATTACCTATTCATAAGATAGTGATTCATTTGATTAATATGATTAAATGTTGAAGCTTTAGTGCAAAGGTTGGAGATCTCGGGTTCCACTTCCAGAAAGCCTATGTCCTCATCCCATGAATCATTAAAATTCACATTAAATAAAATTAATCCTATTCTTAAATAAAATTATAATTAATCTGTTTATAAACACATACACAAATACACGCAAATATTTTTGCCTGAAGTAATGCAATCCAAATGGGGTTTCATATTAAATTTGTATTTTTTGAAAATATTTTACTAAAGTTGTTAAAAACATTTTTAATTTTAGCCTTAACCCCCCCCCCCCCCCTCTCCCACTAACATAATGAGTTAGAACTTTTATGTAATATTTGATAGTTTTTAAATAAAGTGCAAAAATGATGATTCACTCTCTCACTTAATGATCTCCCCACTTTATGATAGCTACCGAAAGTCACTTGCCAAAAGAAATTGCATTGATCGAATAAAAAATGACCGTCGCCCCATCCCCTCCACCAAATGCATGCAATGTTGAGTTTGGATCCCCTTGGGGCTCTCACCGGCAATCTATCTCGAGTGCCTGGCCGATATATTCATTTATACATCCACTTTTGCAAAATTGGAAAATGCAACTCTGACCATAGGTTAACATGAGGGAGGGGGGACACAATGGACATAAGGAAGGGGAAGATCGATGCAGCCCTGAAACCTTAGAGGGAACGAGGGCAACATCACTCTCCTCGGGCCCAGCATTCATTCATATACCAATTGGTTTTATATTACTGCCATATTTTTTTTAATATTAAACAAAATCTATTAGAATATACAGCCCCACTCCCTCTAATTAGTCTCTCATCAGGCTAGGTGACTAGCCGGCTTTACAAAAAAAAAAATATTTTTCAAAAAATATTATTATTCTTTATCATAAGACGCTTCAGCAACTAAGGCCGTTCGCGCCTCACAGACCACCAATACAAAATGCAATGACACCCTAATCTCCTAAGTACAACAGGCACTAAATAGTAAATCATAGCGGAGAAAAGTACTAGTTGAAACAAATAGAAACAATAAATAATTAAATAAAAATATCACAAACTAAATAAAAGTAAAATCGACAAAAGAAGTTGATTTTATTATATTAATAATTAAAAAAAAAAAAAAAAAAAAACATTTTTAAACATGTTTTAATTTTACCGGATTATTTTTTTCCACTGGGATCATAAACAAAAAGACACTTATCTGTCAGGAGGTTGTTTATTCGATTTTGAATTATTAACCGAGCCTGTCTTGTGCGGTTGATTTTTTTGTGCGATGTTTTCTTATATTCTTTGGCCGCCTCATCAATCAATCAAGAGACTCAATCCATTGTTAACCTTGGCGAATAAAATTCTCCGTCGATTCACGTGAAAACTGTAAGCGATTTTACTTATCAAACGATATTTAATAATATCAATTAGATGGATTTGAATTAAATAAAATATAGAGATGATTTCATAAAACCAATAATATACATGTATATATACAGAGTACCCTAAAAGTTTTGTGTCAAATGAAGGTGGATAGAATAATCAGGCCATGAAAGTCACTTATTTTTATCATACAATAACAAGAATAATCTCGTTTTTTTCATCATAAAAGACATTACTCTTAATTATTCTAACACGAAGAGTTTTAGATATATATATATATATTTTAAACTTTTTTTTTTTTAAGTCTTTCCGGTATCTGAAGCCATATAGACTTGAAACAATATACACTATATATTAATTAAGATACATGTAATCCAGGAATATTTATTTAATTGGTATTTACTAAGGCTTAATTGTCCTGAGGAAAGGCGTGACTGGTGTCCTAAACGTCGACAATTAAAAAAAAGAAGTATCTATTTTTATTTAATTTCACCTGGCTGCTTTCCTGCCCTTGCAGAGATTAAAATAAACAGCACCAAGTTTAAATAACACCTGAAAACAAATTATTTTCTGAACATCTTTCAAATGGTTACCGGCTGAATTGGGGACTCAAGATTGATTATTGACCAAAACATTTCTAAAAGGGTCTTTTTTGATTTGGAACTTGAAATGATAATGACCAAGAATAAAATTGTTGAGAGAGCTGATCATAAAATGTCTCCTTTTAATCTTTTGGCCTCGCTTATAGAACATTTGTCAAGTCTACTTCACATTAATTAAAATTAATGTAATCAAAATTTGCAAATTGATATAAGGAGTCTGGTCATCTATTTTTGTTATAATTAGTTAGGAAGATAAGAAAGGAGCAGTGATGGCGCCAGCTTATTCATATTAGAAGGGCAGGAGGAAGAGGATGAAGGGGGGGGGGGGTGGCAAAATTCTCGACAGATAAATTTTTTTATTTTTAATATAGAGATTCGTAATATTAATAATTATATTCAAGTCGCTTTTTCTAAAATTAATATTTTATAATAAGACAAAATTTATTTATTTTTTTAAATAAATTACTCCTTATCAAAAAATCTTTAAATTAACTATTATTCTCTTTTTTAATAATAAAAAAAAAAAAAATAAGAGTAAGTTTGTTCTTTTTTTTTGAAAAACATTAAAAATAAATTTTTGTATATTAATATTTTTGGCTTTGTAGGGTGCGGCCAGGGGGGGCATGTCCCCCTTGTAGCGCTCTTACTTGAAAGGAGGGACTAATTTTGATCTCCTTATAAAAGCAATCAATACTGTCACAAATGACCAATCTTTAAAAACGCTAATGTCCCTTTCCGTTTCGTCATATCAGTAAATTAAAAATCCTTATAAAATATTACTAAGATCATTTTATATTTTACTTTGATTGGAAAGATTATTTATATTTGATAAATATATATTTTATTCCATTCATATTAATAACAAAAAGCAAATTTGATTATTTGGCATAGGAAACAACTCTCATGTCAGTTTGTATGATTACAAACAACAAAAAAAAAGCCACAATGGGGAGCCTGTTCAAACAAGTTTGGAATTATTTAAACATTATCGTCTAAAATTCATAATGTGAGAGTGGGGAGTCCATATAAAGTGAATGAATCAAATATTTGTGTTCGAAATCTAGTTTTTATGCGGATAAAAATATTTTGATAATAATAAGAAGGAAGGTTTTCACTGAGTGGAATATTTTTTACTTTCATTCCACTCAATTAAAAAAGCATCGTTAAAAGCAAAAGGACTGTCAACCTTATTTAGAATATTTTTATTTATTATTAATGACAACATTAAAAAAAAAATTGGCTTTGTCTCAGGTTTTGCTCAATCTGCATGTCAAGTTGCCGTCGATGCAATGTTCATCGTCGTTTAATTAATTAATATTTTATCTAATTAAGATTCCATTGAGTAATTTTACTCCCGTTATGGAGGCCGTTGATCTCCGCGGGTTTCGAGGAAATGTCTCAGTTCCGGATCTGAAAGTCGCAAGTGAGCAAATGCAACTCAATTAGATCACCTGAAGAGCAAAAGGCTGAAATTCATCACAAAAGAGAGAGGGACTTGTCTCCAGTCCGAGTTCGAACTCCAACTTTCACACAAACTATTATATATCAGAACCATGGTGGGGCTGGGTTGGTGACATTTATAATGAAAACTATACGGGGTTACGGAGGGAAGATTTTAAATAATAGTGAAAGTCATAGCTAGGGAAAAATATTTGACTTCTAGTAATTCTCTCAGTAGAGTCAATTTCACTTCTTTATTTTATCTTGTTTTTTTCGGATGAATTTTTCGGTTAGAGACCGCATTTCTGATAAAGCATATTTTCCATATATCAGTGAAATTCATTTTCCCATTCCCTTTTCAATTTCCTCCCTTATTCAAAGGAGCAGCTCGGAGGTGTCTGTGGGTGAGCCTTGCTCTCCGATATTCAACCTTATTGATGGACGGAACATGTCCTTTCCCAGAAGTCAACTGCATCCATGTTCACTAAAGCTAAACGTCTTGGATTCACTTATGTTATTTTAATGGCTAATTTACCAAATGGATAATTTCCATTTTTATTATCCAAGCTCCGTGTTAGTCAACCTGACTTTTTTCATCAGAAAAACTTGTTTGTATTAACTAATCACATTTTGCTCCTAGCTGGAATCAAGTGCACAGGTTCACCAAGATACAAATCATCATCAGGCAAGGTAAGCTTCAGTCAAATTAAAATGCCATAAAAAGAAATTCCCAACTGCAAAATGTTAATTGATTCGGCAAATAAACGTTCAAATTAAACTTTATTCTTGTCAAGCAATCATTTGTAAAATATTTCCATGAATACCCTAAACTCTTTGAATGTAGGCTAGTTTCTTAAAACACATTCATTTGGTAAATCTTAGTTCTTTGTAATATTCACATTTTTTTTTTGCAAAAAAAGAAAATTGATTTCTTAAAACAATAACAGATAATTATCAAACCATTAGAAAATTTTACATTCACATTAAACTTTTAAACGAGTTTGTATCAATAACAATTTACCTTTTCTAAGAAAAACAATTGAAATAATCAAAAATATCATCAAAACTCTTTGGCTATTCGAAATCAATCATAAGAAAAATATATCATAATATAAATTATTAAAATAACAAAAGGGCAATATATTTATTTTGAATTTCAAAAGTATTATTAATATTAATTAAAATTTGTTCATTTCTTTTTATTTAGAGTGAATTTTTTTTTCAAAAAAAAAAAAAAATTGTTTCGGGATACGCCCACGAGTTTTTTTTTAAAATCATCATTACGTTGTGTGGATGAAGAGTGCCCAAAGATAGACATTAGTTTATAATTATTCCGTTTTGTTCAATTTGGCATCGGCAGCTTCTTCCAAGTTTCCTGAAATTCGGCTTTTTTAAATAAATTCCTACATTAAATTAGTATACTATTTTATTTACAAATTTTTTCCTAGTTTATTTTCAAATTTATTATTAATATTAATTAATATTTCTCCATTTTTTTTTAGGGTGAATTTAAAAAAATTAATAATAAGGCTATATCAGGACGCGACCACGAATTTTACTGAATCATCGCTATGTCGTGTGGGTGAAAAATGTCCAAATAAACGATAATTCAACTTGGTATAATTCTATTTCGTTCACTTCGGCGCCGGTAAGTTACATCTTTTGCTAATCAAGGTTTCCCCAAATACGGCTTATATAAATACACCAAATATCTAACTCTATTTTTTTGTTTTTATAACATAATGCAGTGTTTTCCAACCTTTCTTTACCATTTCACACTTCAAAATTAATTAGATTTTTGCGACACATCAGAAATCTAAGGACAAAAATAACAAATTTTACAAATATATTATATTTATTATAAAAAGATAAATTTTATTACATATATAATATTTATATTTATGAGAAAAATCATCAAAAAGTTTTAATCCTAATATGATACTTGTGCTTGTTGTTCTTCGCATGATTTCTTTATTGCTGGACGAAATGTAGTCTCTTACGTTTTCTGCTTTTAATTTTGATTGTTTTACAAAATAGAGAAAGGTAATAAACTTTTTAAAGCCTTTATTGGTATATTTGGAGATTGAGATGAAATTTTTATCCAAAATGATGGTAAATTTGTTTCATCAAATTATATTCTTAAATTTCTATCATTTTATTACTATGAATTCTTCTTCAGAAAACTTTAAAACTTGGTCAGAATCGAGTATTTTTCAGATTTGTTGTAGCTTACCAGTGTAATTCTTTCTAGTAAGCTTGTATTAATGTTTTAGTATAAATTTTGAACCTTTCACGACACACACGTTAGGAAATACTGTGTTAGTGAATTATCCGAGTAAGATTACTATTGTCCAGTAACTCAAAAAACAGTCAAATCAAAGAAAGATTCGAATTTATCAGAGAAAAAAAAACCCGAGATGAAATTTGTGTGATTTCTGGTCTCATCTCTCTTATAAAATGACTCCATTCTCCACTAATTACTACACTATAACTAATTTTGTTCAAAATTACTGAAGTATTTAGAAAATTCAATTTTAAAATCTTATGACAATTAATTTAAAAAAAATTCATCTCATTAAAACAATAAAAATTTTCTCATTATGAGAACATAGCAAAAGAGTGTTGACGTCTAATATTTTAGATGATTATTCTCTCTTCATATATTAAGTATAAGAAGGTAATATAAGTCAAAGTGTGAAAAATGGCCTACTAAAAAGAAGTCATTCATCCCAGCTCGAGGTCTTTATTTTCGGAGATCTCAACGGGGCGTGTGCTTAAGGAAACAGTTTATGATATGAAATTTGATGTGAAACTTTATCATACATTACCTGAAAAAAAGATATAAACAAACAAATATATTTTTTTTAATAATGAAAAAATTAAAACCGTGTTTCCAATAGATATGTTACGCCTTTTCTTTCCAAAACAGTGAGACTAAATACATGAGATAATAATATTTTAAAATAAATTATTACGTATTAACATAAACGTGAAAAAAGTTATGGATAAAATTTTGTATAACATATTTTGGAACAATTATTTTTTCATTTTATTCATAATTTTATATTTAAACATTATTGTCAATAATTAATAATAATGAAGTTAGGAATACAATTAAGTTATTGGTAATTACCATATATGCCCATTTTTTTTTTAATTTAATCCAAAAAATAATTAAATTAAAAAAAATAAAACAATTAACCTAACATGTTATTTTAAATATGATTGTCTCTTTTAATTGATAACAATGAAGGTAGAAAGTAGTCAAGGGGTAAAGGATATAATAGGTGAAAATAATTTTTTTATTTTATATAAAAAAAAAAAAATAAATAAATTTTATTAAAAAATCTTATTAAATTTATAAAATTATTTGGATAATTAATTTACAATTTTATATTTAAATATGATTGTCGTTATAATTTTTAATAATGAAGTTTTAAACAAAATATAATCAGTGTTAATTATCATTATATTGTTTGAACATTTTTTTTATTTATTAAAATAATAATAATAATAATAAATTTTAATACAAAAAATAAATTTCATTAAAAATACTTAAATTAAAAATTATTAAATTAAAATAAATATTTCCGGCTTAACAATTGATGTTTAAAAATTCAATTCAATTCAAAAACATTATTGTGTCAATAATTAATAATAATGAAGTTAGGAATGTTGGGACATCTATTACGCAATAGCGAGCTAGTGGGAGATGACGGCGTCTCCCTCAATCGGATAAAACGTATACAACATATTCGTTATTCGTTTTGGACTTTTTTATTTTTTCATGCTATTTATATTAAGTAAGTTTATTTAATTTAAATATTTTAATTTAAGATAATCATAATATATGCCTTTAACCTATTTCTCGATTTTTATAGGGTTAAAATACGCTAAGAAGCTACGGGAGAACCATTTTAAAATAATTTTTCTAGAGCCATTCACATATCTGATAGACTGATTTCATACTCATTTAAGGTAATTAAATAAATAATATATTTATTACTTTATTATTAAATATATGAGTTAAATTTTTATAATAATGCATTCTTTAAAATGAATTTAATTTATGAAAAAGTTGGATAAATGTTATCATATTTTGCAATAATTATTTTTTTATTTTTCCAAAATAATAATAATATTATAATAATAATTCTTTTAATTATAATATTATGATAATAGTTAATTAAACATTTTATTTTTAATCACTGTCCTGATAATTGATAATAAAGAAGTTAGGAACACAATTCATTTTTAATTATCATATATGGCAATTATTTTTTAATTTAAAAAAAAGAAGAATTTTAAAAATTTAATTAAGAGAATTATTCTGATAATTAATTTAGCATTTTATATTTAAACATTTCTGGATATTTGATAACAATGAAGTTAGAAATCATTTTTAAATTGTTACCTCTATTACGTAATAAACAAAGAGTGGGAGAGGCAGCCAAGTGAGACGCTGTGTCGAACTATTAAACGTATGCATAATCGATGTTCGTTTCTTAAATTTTGTTCATTTCTTTTGTTATATTTTTGAAAAGTAAGTTTATTTAATTTATATATTATTATTCAAGATATTTTTATATAAACTCTTTAATCTATTTCTTAATTTTTTATAGGGTTATCAAGTTGAATGGGCAAATTATAAAATATAAATTTTCATTTGTCCAAGTTACACATGATATATCAAGTTTGTTCCAGATTTATCTAAGGTAATTAAATATTTATTGATTTATTCTTCTCCTCAATTTTATAAATGTTTTTTCCTTTGAAAATTTAAATTTCTTGATAAGCATTTTTTAATTGTCCAATATAATACAAATAATTAAAATATAAAATAAAATAATCTTTCATACAAATTTGTTTTAAAGATTTTATATTTATTGAAAAATAAGGATTTGAGATTTTATATTATTTTAAGCCTAAGTATGAAAAAATTTAAAAAGAAAATTATTTTATCATTTAATATTTATATTCTATTATTTCCTATTTATATTATATATTTTGCTCTTTATAAGCATATTTATTTACTATGTGTTTTATTATTTATATGTGTCATCATAAATGATGATAGTAGGATCCGATTTACTCAAACAAAATTTCAATTGCGTAAAATGATATAAATATTTTACATAAAACAAAAAATTGAAACAAATTTGAATACAAATGTAAAATGAAACTTAAAAAAACCAAAGTGAAATTAAATACAAGATATATATATATAAACATCTTGATTTCTTTGCATCATCTTTTAAACAGATATTAATTACTCATCATTTTCTATAAAACACAAATTTTTGTAATTAAATTAATATAAAAACTCACCATATTCTCTTCACCAAAATGATAGCTTTTTATGATAGTATTTAACAGTTCCAAGCCTGAATAAAACTAATCAAACGAACTCAAGATATATTCTTCAAATACACTTAGGGACTCACAACACACCTTGTAAATAACTGGATGGCGAACGCGAGTATCCCGGGCCAAGACTGGCATTTTTTCTTTTCTTTGTATGACATTCTTTCTTCCTTGTTGCCCCCCTGACCCCCCCCCCCCCCCCCCCGCCCCCCCGCCCCCCGCCCCGCCTCCGCCGGCTCGAGCCCTGTTCTCT